>JANHFM010010407.1:70177-83349 GCA_032468115.1 Grayia smithii | reverse complement strand
TATCCTATCCTATCCTATCCTATCCTATCCTATCCTACCCTACCCTACCCTACCCTACCCTACCCTACCCTACCCTATTGATAGTAACACATTAAATGAAAGATCAAAGGCAGTTTTATGGTCCCACCCCATGCATCATTTAAACTGCTGTGGAGTGGGGATGAATTGAAATGTGAAGATTTAGAACAATCAATGTCTTGGTTTGTTTTATTACTTTTAAATGCTGTGGGTGTGGGTGTGGGTGTGTAAGAAAGAGACATTTCAAAAACATAATGAAGTTCTTAAGTGTCCAGTAGTTAAAATGTGCTTAAATATTTTTTCCAGTCTTGATATAGCGCTTTTGAGAAAAGTTCAGTTTTTACTTTTTGGATGTTGAGGCATTTTATTTAATCAGGGCAATATTTTCTTCTACGTGAGAGACATTTTCTTTTCTTTTTTTTAAATAGCTCTTTATTAGTATTTACAACATATAAAACAAAAAAGAAAATTGACAAATCTATGACATACAAAGAGAAAAGGAAAATGACAATAACTAAACATAAATAAGAGTTTGTAAGGACTAAGAGGTTATCGCATCCCCTTCGATAAAGTTTATAAAATCATTCCAACAACTTTCATCAGGTTACTTGTTAAAGTTTGGTAGAAAAAAACATATTCAACTATTTACATATCTTAAGCTATTTGTTCCGTAATTTGATTCCTTCATCTAACTGTTTGAAATAGTAGTCTTATTTCATAGTATTCTGTTTTGGTACCATAATACCATCTTTCCAAGGATTTAAAGAAAATAGCATCTTGTCTGTCTTTCAAAATGTATGTTAATCTGTCCAATTCGGCACAATCCAAAATTTTGGAAATGACTAGTTGTTCTGTGGGTAGTTTCACGTCTTTCCACTGTTGAGCGATTGCTAATCTTGCTGCTGTTGCAATATGTGTGAATAGGTACCAATCATTTTTCTTTGTCTCATTTTGTTTCATACCTAACAAGTAAAGTTCAGGTTTGAAAGGGAAATTCACGGCAGTTATTTCGAAAAGCCAATTTCTAATTTTAATCCAAAATTTTCTAATCATTGGGCACACCCACCATTGATGAAAGAGCGTGCCCCTGGCCAATCTACATTTCCAACATCGGTCCGACGAGTTTGGGAACATCTTGGCTAATCTAGCTGGTGCCAAATACCACCGGTATAACATTTTGTATAAGTTTTCTTTGTAATTAGATGATAAAGTCATTTTCATAGTTTTATTCCAAATTGTTTGCCATTCATCCAAGTGAATGGTCCTGCCTATGTTTCTCTCACAGGGATTCATTGTGTCTTTTAATATTTCATCTCCCAGAGACATTTTCTCTTTGTCTGGAGGACTGAACATTTGAGCAAATTCTAAAAATCTGAGTACAAGCACATTTCAGGCAAAATAAGAGCCTTTTCAATTTGCCAAGAAAAGGAGAATATAATGAAGCAGACTTCAGAGGACTCTTTTTTTTAAGGCAATTTAATCCTTTTTTTTTTTTGGTTAATAACTAACCTGAGGAAGTTTCTCCGGAGCCCACTTTTTCTATTCCCTTACTCAGTTAATCCAATATTTTTGAACTACCTTGCTGTGAGAGTAGGTACATATTATCACTGAGAGAAAGCAAGAATAATATATGGTAATATATCAATAGACAGGTCCATCCCAAAAGCTTAATCAGTGAAAAGACAGAGGACACAAAAAATGTGAAGCCATAAGAAGAGGAAACAAGAACATCCAGGAACCCCTTCTTATAACTGGATGTTCTAATAAGGACAAATTATTATAAATTTGAGTGGAAATGGTTCAGAACCAACGTGGTAGAGCAGGTTGTGGTGGCGGTGGTTTTACTTCTGTACGAGGACATGCAGGCCTGGAGTGAGGCAAGAGGCCCTTGCAAATAAATCATTGGCCCTTACTCCTGAGTTTATTCCTGCTGCCAAACATCTAACTGGCTTGAGATGCAGAACGGAAATGATCAAGGTCAAATGAAGAGGAGTTGAGCCTTAGGGATGCACGTGGACTGCAAGAAGGGGTCCCCTTACCCATCTGTGGAATCACTTTACCCCCAAAGGGTCAACACAAATGGGGAATGCCTTATTTATTTATTTATTTATTTATTTATTTATTTATTTATTTATTTATTTATTTATTATTTGCATTTATATGCTGCCCTTCTCCCGAAGGACTCGGGGCAGCTCACATAATTAAAAAATAGACATCTATATATCAGTATTATGAAGATTTTATCTCCCCAACTTCAAAAAACAAGTTACTACAGTAATAAAATGCTTATAATAAGATAAACAAAACAATAGGGATTGCAACTATCGTATAGTCAGACCATGTATAATGAACACTGGATTTTATTATAGATTTAGTTGTCATTTATTATTTTATATTGGAATTCTTAAGTGTATATATACTGAGTGCTTTTATTTGTTCTGGTCTAAGATTGTAATAATAAATTGATTGATACATATGTGAATTTAGTTCAATATTTAATATTAAAGCTAAACATAGCTATATACAATCAATGAATTCTAGGTAACTCAAAATCTTCCACACTTTTTATAGCATTTAGGTTAGTTTTATTAATAGCACCGCCATGGATTTTGAATTATTTTACTCAACAAATCAGCATGGTTACTCTTTATTTGTACTGCATTGCATTTTCATGAGATGTAATCCTTATTTTGCTTTTTTGAAACTGGTGTGTCTAGGGTGTCCATATCTAAGCCATGTGCTTAGATATTTTCTTGGGCAAAGAATGCCAGCAGGAAACCCCAGAGAAAAGGCAGTTAACTGAAGAAACTCTGGAACTGTTTCATTCCATCTCTGATAGGAAGTTAAATGAAGGGGCCACAGAGACCCCAAGCAACCAGCATACGCTATATACATTATAATCAGCCTTTTAAAATATCACCCTCCTATTCAGTTACTTGTTCCCCATCTCAGCATAATTCCAAATATGAGGCTGCCTTCCTTGCTTGCCGGGGCCTCTATCTTTTCTGAAAGTACATTTATCTAAGGAGAAACTATCCTTGGAAGGTACATCTTATCTCACCATTATGGCTAATCTATTTTCAAGGCCTGTATACAGTGAAGAATAATAAACAAAATCTTAAAAAAACAAAAAAATGAGATAGGATTCTAGAACCTTAATAAAAGTGTGAATGCCCTAATAAAATGTTTTAATACTGTATCCTATAAAATATTCTAACGTCAAAGATATTGTAATTTTATAACTCAATTCCCCCTCAGTTTTCAGGGGGAAAATCTATGGTCTATTATAAAAGATGCTTCCAATTTTTAGAATGTTGTCTTTAGAAAACAACTATAGTTTATCATGTGGAGTTCTGAAAGAAAACATTTTTAAAAAAACGTTAACATTTTTTGCTAAAAAAACTTTCTAGAAAATCATTTCCTCATAAGCAAGCAGAATGTGGAACTGCTAATCTCACATTTAGAAAGCAGAAAAATAACAAGATTCCTTTTTTTTGAAGTACAACTATGATTTTTTAAAAATATTTTAATACTATTATTCAACTATAACTTCCTAACATTTTTGCTTCTATAATTAATAATAATTCTTTCAAATAGAAGAACTAAATAATTTCACTTCCCCTATCATTATTGCAAAAGCTTTTAAATCAGTGCAAAACTACAGATAGAAAACATGAACAAATAAAACAACTAGTTTCATTTCTGCCATAAAATTAAATACGAAAGACCAGAGGTACTATTTTAGGTTTGTTGAAAAATGTGCAATTCTTTATTTTTTAAATGCAGCTTTATACTTTTTATACATCTCAAAAAAGTTTTCAAAACTTTGAATCTCAGACACACAAATAAGTGTATATAAAATGCAACAGTGGCTCCAAGTTATTTTGCTTGTTATCCAATAACTTGTATTTCATCACCTCTGACTGCCTTTGCTGAATTCAGTAAATCTAGGCAGCATATACCCAGCATATTTTGGACTCACATTTTTCCATAGCTTCAGTAAACTTTATATAGTACCCACTAGTGTTGCAGTATAGCACTACTCTTATTCTGGTTAAACAGGTTTAAGATTGAAACAATCCCTTGATGTTACAGGTGTGAGCACCATTGCATTCATATCTAGTTTGTGACTTAAAGGCACTCTGCTGGTATATAAGTACAAGAAATTTGGGGAAATTTCAGCCTTTTTTACATTGTCCTTTGTCAATTTGTTGCAATTGTCCTCCATAATATATTTCCTTTTGTGGGATTGCCACAAACCTCAGCAGCCCTAATATAGATAGTCCATGATAACAAACGGACAGATAGTGTTTCTCCAGTCAAGCTGCTTTTTAATATACAGAAATTAAAAGAAGGATCCCCAAGATCACCAATTCCAGGGAGAACATGGTAAATGCCACTCAGAGTTACTAGTTAAAAGTTAAGAAACAAGCAGTATTGGAATAAAGGTGAATTCTGGTGCTTGTTGTTCAACTTCCAAAGTTAGCAATTCTATTCAGAACTCTCCCGGGATCTTTCCCTGCTTACACCAAATCACAACAGAAACATGGCCTGGTAACTTTTCTGCCATTTTTCATTATATTGCCTTCAATTTATCCTCAAATACCTGAGCCAGCTTAAAGTTGTCCTTAGCTGTTCTGATGTTAAAATAATGGTTTCCCTGTTGCCTGCTTAAAAGCAACAGGTACAATCTGAACCATATTGCCATTTTATTGTCGGTGGTCCTTAGTGAGCAGAATCTTCTTGGCACCCCAGTAATTATATCCTGATGGGCACATTCATCCTTCCCTCTAGTCCAGTAGTGGTATTCACTTACTTTCGCTACACGTTTGGAACTGTGAGTGCACACGTGTGCGCTCAAATCACTCACGCACAGTGCTTCTGCACATGTGCAGAGCATCTGTAATGACATCTGGATGGGTGGATGGAGCTTCCCATTGCCACCACTACTGGTTCTCCCGAACCGGGGCGAATCAATAGAATATCACTACTGCTCTAGTCCCATAGTTCTCTGGGGTTATTCTACTTTTTCAGCCACAGAATCCATTTTTCTCCTCAAATCAGTTTCTGGACTGACCTCTGCTTCGGTCCAGAATCTTAGTTTAGAGACCTGAATCAGCTGGAAGAGCAGCCAACAATTGGCAGCGATCAGTGAACTTTTCAAAGTTTAGTGTAGTGTAAGCATGTGTGTAGAACTTCAAATGACACTACTACTATTGCTGTATATTTCTATATCTATGAGAGAGATTAATACTGCTACATGAGAATATGAAAGTGACAATATCTAGTAACTCATAATACATAAAATTCCTAGTTACTAGTGGTAAATTCAGGGACTAAAGTAATAGATAACAGGTGTTGTTATAGTGAATATTTATTATAAGTGTCCTATTTAGTGAATATTTATTGTACATATTTACTTAAAACAAACTTAAAAAATCTAGGAATTCTCTTCCTTAGGAAGGAGCTAATGGCAAACCACCCCCGAAATCTTTGGCATCAGCCATGTGAGACAAGAAAAGTGACAAGAGAATGGGGCATAAAACTCCTCATCACCTCTGGCAGCCTCTCCTATTGCCTCCATGCAGGATAGACTAACATCTTTTTAAAAGTATTTTAATGCAGGATTATTAATTTTCTAACACTTTCTGCGGTGTTAGAAAGCTGTGGTGTTTTGAAGCTGCTTATAAATATTTTTTAAAAATTAGGAGATATGGGGAATATACTCATACTCTCCTTGCTATATATGATCCATAATTCTTAAATCCATCTTTGCTGTCTTAAATTCAGTATATTTTTCTCAATAGATTTCATATTGTATAGAATATCCTCACAAACCTAGGGCAGTTACTTTTTTTAATCAAAATGAAAATGTACCAAGAAAATCAGGTTTTGCAATACTGTCCCAAATCCACAGAGAACAATGACCAGTCCAAAAGGCCAAGGGAATGTGTAGACATGGAGATTAAGTTTACACAAATGCAATATGTGAACCAGCAGATCATGCTGACTGATACATGGCATGGAAGTTAAGGTCAGCATCTTAGCTTACAATTTCCATACTAAAGGCTTTAGTTTTTAATTTAAGACTAAAGTGTTTTCTGCATTGGTCAGCCTTATTATAACATTACTCCAACAAAATGTAATTAACATTGTGGAGATTAAGCAACATATATTTTGTAAGTATAACCATATTGATATGGTATTATGGAACTTGCAATGCTAAGCATTTATTAGTGACAGATGGAAAGCAGATTCAGTACACTGCAGTAAGCATTCTTTTTCTTTCCTCACTGTAAGAGGTTGTTTTGTATGTGTGTGTCTTTGACTCAGCTTTGACTCCTAGCAACTGCCTGGATGAGTTCCTGATGTTTTCTTGGCAGGATTTTTTGAAAGTGGTTTGCCATTGCCTACTCCTCAGGACTGACAGAGAGTGACTGACCAAAGATCACCAGCCTCTTTTGTGTATAAGCTAGGACAAGAACTTAAAACCTCCAGCCAGATGCCTCGACTACTATATAAAAGTGGCTGTCGGTAAGGGGATTGTACCTTTCTCTATTCTTTTCCAATCTATGATTCAAAACATATCCAGAAAGTAATAGTATAACTTAAGAATACTAAGATATAGAGTATAACTGATCATTTCTTGAAAATAAACTCAGGTATTTTAATCATGAACATTTCAACTACTTTCAACTACCTTGGGTGTTTAAAACAATGGGAAAATATGTGGTTGAAAAGATTGAAATTTACATTACTGTATGTTATGATTGGGTGTTTAAAACAATGGGAAAATATGTGGTTGAAAAGATTGAAATTTACATTACTGTATGTTATGATCTTAAGGCTTTTTTTATAAAGTTATTTATTGGTATACATCACCAGAGAAATTCCCTAAAATGTATGAATAATTACAAATTTATGTTGGAAAAGTGGAAACCAAAAATGTTTTACTAAGCTTGTAAAAAAAGCCCTAAAGTTTGTATTCAAATACAAACACTAAATCGGTGTGACAAATTCAGGTGGTCCTCAACTTACAACCACAATTGAACCCAAAATTTATGTTGCTAAGTGTGAAATTTGTTAAGTGACTCTTGCCCCATTTTACAACTCTTCTTCCTACATTTGTTAAGTTAATCACTTCTATTGTTAAATTAGTAACAGTTGTTAAAAGAATCTGTTTTCCCCGTCAACTTTGCTTGTCAGAAGTTTGCAAAACTTCTGACTCTGGGACATCGCAGCTGTCATAAATATGAGTCAGTTGTCAAGCATTCGAATATAATTCACATGACCATGGGAATGCTGCAACCGTCATAAGTGAAAAATGATCATAAGTCACTTTTTTCAGTGCCATTGGAACTTTGAACTGTAACTAAGTGAACTGTTTTAAGTTGAGAATTACCTGTAAGTAGGGGGAAAGTCATGGAACTTTGTTTTTAAACATGACAACTTACCAAAATTATTACATGTGCAAATTTTGGTTGGTGAAGATGATGGAACTTGCAGAAATAGCCAAATTGACTTATTAATTAGAGAAAAAAACAACATCTATATTTATTGCTAACTAGAAGCCCCTTAAAGATTTTTTGTGAGAACAGAAAAAATGAACTTATGATGTATGGTTTTGATGAGTCAGAATAGTTTATGGGAAAAAATAAGGTATTTTGCAACCAAGTAGTATAATTTTAATTGTACTTAGAACTGATATAAAGAAAGAAATTCAGAGGCTACTTCTTTGTATTTTCTTTCTTTGCTTTTGCACTTTGATCTCGTTTTCTCTTTTTATATTAGTTTCTATTAATTTTTTTAAAATCTTCTTTCTTAAAAGTTTTAATAAAATTATATGGATAAAAGTGAATTGTTATTTTTAAAATAATTTCTGATTATTTGAGAAAATGAGAATTTTGAATATTACATTAAAAAGTCACATATTAATTATCATACAATTCTTGACACTCCTTGATAAGACTGAATTTTTCTAAACTACTTCAATTAAAAAGTTATCTGATTTTAGAACTATTAAACAAATCAGATGAAAATCGTAAATCAGCTTGATTTTTCTTCATCAAGAAAATGGTGAAAAATGGAGAAAAATCAATAAACTAAAACAGTTTAAAAAACACGTCTGTAGATTGTAATTCATCCAAAGAAGGAGCTGTTCACCAAATCTTACAATCACTCTTAAGGAAGAGGTTCATAATTTATAGGTATTATTTAATCTATTGATACCACCAAGTTATTTTAAAAGATATAGAAGTATATGGTTTTTATTAGACTATTATGAGTAATTGTTAAACCATTCTTGTCAACTGTCCTGACATTCCCTAGATTAGTGTTTTTCAGCCTTGGCAACTTTAAGATATATGAACTTCAATTCCCAGAAATCAGTTGGTCCACATATTTTAAAGTTGCCAAGGTTGAAAAACACTGCCTTAGGTCCAAACCCAGCCCAAATTCAATCATGAATTATTCTAATTTTAAAGATCCTTCACTCCATTAAGCCAGGATGCTTAAAAATCTATATTATGTATCTACCCATCAGAATCCTTATCAGAGGGCCTTCTTTGCCTTTTGGATCAACTTAATTATGGATGGTCTTCTTGGTAGTAACGCTCGGTTGCTCCTCTTACAGAATTCACTTCACACCTTCCTACTTAATCCTTCTGGCAATGGTCTATCTATGGGTACTCCTCAATTTACAACCATATTTGAGCCCAAAATTTCCATTGCAGGGCAGTTATAGTGAGTTTTGCCCCATTTTATAACCTTTTTTTGCCATAGTTATTAAGCAAATCACTGCAGTTGTTAAATCAATCATGCTGTCATTAAGCAAATTTGGCTTCCCCCATTCTTTCCTTTTTGGAAGCTGGCTAGAAAGCTTACAAATGATCACATAACTCCGGCACAGTTCAACTGCTTTATCAACAGATTAAAAGTTTTATGTTTACTTATGATCATCCTCATTTGTGAGTTTTCTAAGCATATTAACAGAAAATCCTATGAATGTTAGGAAGTAGATCCAATGTTGATTGCTCACAAGTAACTGTTTATGGATTATATCTAAAGATTATATCTAAAGATTATATCTAAACATGTATTAAAACAGATAAAATCAGTATATGAGTAAAGTAACTGACACTCAGATACACCAATATAAATAAATATACAGTAAATATAAATAAACTTAAGTCAGCAATTCATGAGCAGAGAAACACCCTATTCTAGTAGCTAAACTATCCAGGCTACTGACTGCAGATGTGCTGGCTGAATATGCAAATAAAGTTACAAAATATTTCCCCATGGTAATTTATTTTATCTCTCATCTATTTCAGCACTCATTAGAATGGAAATTTATACACTCTCTTAATCCATGGTGCCAACATATCTGTACATATTAATTATAAATTATATTTTCAGCCTATAAAGCACTTATTGTAAAACTTGCTGAAACTGAAGGTTACATGATACATCACAAAACATCTTCTCTTCTAATATTGCAGTAATAATTCTTAGGATCAACAAGCTTTCCTTTTCTAATTTGTAAGATTTTTTTTTTAAAATATTCAAATTAGAAGGCAATCAGTCCTACCTTGTGTTTACAAATGTAAATGTGATTTTCAAAGTTTGTTCCAGAATCACACTACCTACTGTATACAAGTATCCTATCTCTTACATATTGTAAGCAGTTTTTCCAATAATGGAACAGAAATGTATTTGCCTCTTGAAAATAAACGAGGGACGGAAGACTTACTGAAAGTTGTATGATTTTTGTTTGCAAAAAGTGTCCCCAAACTCTAAATAATTTCTGCTTATTGTTGATTTCAGTTCAGTTCAGGATTTAATTCTAGGAAACGTGGCTTTATAATATATACAGCAAAGAATTGCCCTTCATAAAAGGGAGAATGCCAAAAAAGTGTTGCTCCTTGTTGCTTTTACTATTTTTGCTCATTAGGCAAAAGAACCCAACAGATTGAAAGGCGAATTCGAAACAGCTCCGTTCCATGCACTATCTATTCTGGTTGTTTTAAAAATACGTTTCTTTTTGAATTTAGAATAGGAATTCTGGACTTAATTGCGTTGTGCGCCTTTTCCAAACGGAGGGCTATTTGATGCCTTTAAAAAAAAAGAAAAGAAAGCCAGAGGAGATGCGAGAGGAAGCGACGGAGCCTCCCCTCTTCCTCCACGGTGCAGAGCAGAGGAAAAGCAAAAGCGAGACTCCCCGGCTGCGCTGTAACGCAGGGATTGTCGAGCGCCCGGCTCACGCTCTCTTGGCGGGACCCTGCGTAGGGGGCCCGGGAAGCGTCCTCCTCCTTCAAAAGCCGCCTTTTCCCGCGGCAGCCTCAGCCCGAGTCCCTTTCAGGGCCAGCGGCGAAGTGGCCGGGAGAAGGGCTTTTTCTTTGCCTGTCCTGTCAAGCGGCTGCCTTCTCACCTGCTCGAGTTTCTGCCACGGCCCAGAGGAGTAAAAGTGCCCCCCAGTACCAGCTCCAGCATCGCTGGCGACGATTGTCCGAGGAGGAGGCGCTGCCGAAATGGACCATGCCGAGTCCTCCGAGGCGGTCCAAGAGTGGGGCGAGATTACTCGCTTGGCTCTTCCCCGGCCGCTGCCCCGGGCGGCACAAGAGGTCCGCCCTCTCTTAGGCGGGGTGGATTAGAAAGCGAAGAAGCTCTCCGCCCGGGCGCCGAGCATTATCATTCTGATTATCATTATTGCGGTTGTTATAGTGTCAGGAAGCAAAAGATAGTAAGACGTCTTGACCTACTTTTAATGTTCCAGACTCTTAAGGCAAAGTCATTAACCCGGAATGACTTTTAAGCAAATCTCAACACTTGGCCGACCCTGACTGTAGGGTTTGGAAGGGAAGGAGGGTCAGGTCTGACCTTAGTATTTCAGTGGAAGATTTTTGGACCCGGGATGGCATCCTTCCACACACCTCAAAAGTTGAACTCAACAAGGAGTCTTGTAATCTGATATTGAGGTGTACACTTTTGATGGAGTCTGGCCATGACACAGTGATAGGGATACAGAGGTTTTAATGGATGCCAGCCAATTGGTGCTTCCCCACACCCAAATTTTTCTTCATATATATGTTTGAGTAAACAAAATATGGAAATATGTAAAACATAGAAACATAGAAAACAGCAGAAAAAGACTAGTGGTCCATCAAATCTGTCCTTTGAGATTTTTATTTTTTGTTTTCTTTTTAATTACAATATGTTCATTGCACAGTCAGCCAGGTATTCAGACTGGATCTGGCATTTTTATCCACCTATCGAGTCCTTTTCTAGGACCTGGGATAGACAGATGTGAATGTTTGATGATGTTAAAGATATTGTATGTAAACTGTTCTAAGTAAAGCTTCCTTTTGCAATTTATTAATATTTTTTATTTGGGTTGAATAATGGACATGTGTTTATCTCAAGCATGTTTAAACCAATTACTGATGATGTGCTTTCAGTGTTAAAGACAGCTTACAGAAACAACAGAAAACTACAACAAAGTGTGAAAAACAAAAGCATTTTCAGGTGTGATAAAAAATGAGTAAAAAACCCCTATAGTTAAATTGCTTGTTTGATAAAAGCAAAAGCTTGGCTTGAAAGCATTTAGTAGATCAATCACTTTCCTAAACAAAATTCCTATAATTATGGTAGATCTCCCTATTACAATTTTCTCATACTTTTCTTGGGCAGATCTGATGTTTTTCAAAACAAACATTGTAGGCCAGCTTCCTAAAGTGATAATGGCTGAGACTGAGCTCCCTTTCTATTTTTACAATTTTAGTTATTTTAAAGCCATTCCAGTTCTAAAAATGTAGGATTTTAAAATTGAATCTAACAAGAATTCTCTTTTTGTAATTCTACAAAATTATATTTTGGTAATGGTAAAAAATGGTTTAATGGTTATAATTCCATTAAAAAAATAAGCCACCAATGCCCACCATATAATATTTATGCCATTAAATGGTGATAAACTGTAGAGAACTTCAGATTATCTTGGAGAAAATAAACAGGTACTCCTCAATTCACAACCACAATTGAACCCAAAATTTATGTCGTTAAGTGAAACAATTGTGAATTTTGCTCCATTTTACGACCTTTCTTGCCACAGTTGTTAAGTGAATCACAGAAGTTGTTAAGTTAATAATATGGTTGTTAAATGAATCTGGCTTCCCCATTGAGTTTGCTTGTCAGAAGGTGCCAAAGGTGATTACATAATCCTGGACACTGCAACTATCATAAATATGAACCAGTTGCCAACCATCCGAATTTGTGACCATTCCCCATGTCAAGTCAATGTTTTGCTAACATACTTCGCATATCTTCTCCAAAATAATGTCTGCGGTTCTCTATATAAGCCTATTGATTGAATTGTCTGAATTACTCAGTTTTAAATATCTGAATAATACAGATGTGGCATTTTCTCAAGAGTTTTGTTATCATGAGTTATATAAAAAGAATCATTCTGTAAATTTTCCATCATTAGCTTAGGCTGATCCAAAGAAGTCAAGCAGTTCTATCATTTTTTTTAAAGGCAAGGTCAAGTTGACTTCCTTATGATCTAAAGGTTACCTTAAATGTTTGCCTATTTAACAGTCTCCTATGTGATCTTAGTCATGAACAAAAACACGGGCAAGGGCGGGAAGCTACAGATTTTATTGTACACCAACAAACTAAGGATGACATTTTATTTTTCCCATGCTAAGTAAATCAGTAATAACTAACTATGGCTTATCGGTTTGTTTTATCAGTGACATCATCAAAATAAACAAATCCCCCTCTGATGCAGACTTTACCAGGTCATGACCCTACCCAGATATGACATGCATACCCCCTCCCTACCTGATGCTTGAACCAGAAGATCATGACTCCTAAAGGCATGACATGTTGAACCTAAGAGGACTGTCAAAATATTTACAGACCCCTCACATCCTGGACATAAACTGTTTCAACTCCTACCCGCAAAACGATGCTATAGAGCACTGCACACCAAGACAACTAGGCACGAGAACAGTTTTTTCCCAAACGCCATCACTCTGCTAAACAAATAATTCCCTCAACGCTGTCAAACTAGTAACTAAGTGCATTATTATTAATCTTCTCACTGTTCTTATCACCCATCTCCTCCCACTTATGACTGTATGACTGTAACCTTGTTG
>JANHFM010010406.1:0-13853 GCA_032468115.1 Grayia smithii | reverse complement strand
GTACAACACTTAATGATAGTCATAGAGAACAAATAAGCAATCGAATCATATTAGGAAACAGTCAATATAAATCTTAATGATACCAGCAACAAAGTTACAATCATACAGTGATAAGTGGGAGGAGATGGGTGATAGGAATGATGAGGTGATTAATAATAATGCAGACTTAGCTACTAGTTTGACAGTGTTGAGGGAATTATTTGTTTAGTAGAGTGATGGTGTTCAGCAAAAAAACTGTTCTTGTGTCTAGTTGTCTTGGTGTGCAGTGCTCTATTAGCATCGTTTTGAGGGTAGGAGTTGAAACAGTTTATGTCCAGGATGTGAGGGGTCTGTAAATATTTTCAAAGCCCTCTTATTATTTCATACAGTATTGAAACATAGTTATCCATATTCTAATTTCTACTTGTGAAATTAGTGTTCTACCAAATGACAATTAAATGTAACAGAAATTCTACCTTGCACAATCAATAGGGACAATTGTAATTAATTCATTTAACAAGAGTACTAAGGCCATCTGTATAACAGGAAATAAAACCGATTCTATTGATAGAGGATCTGGTTGAATTTATATACCGTCCTCTCTTGATTATATTTTCTAACAGTGGAACATCAAAAGATAGGTCAGTCATAGAATCCAGGAAGATATCCATATCCAACCAGTTTGGGCAGTTCCTGACAGGTGTATTTTTATTTTAATTGGTTGCCCTTTATTCATTTATAATCTCCTTTTGACTATTTTATTGATGTTTCTATTGTGTTTTATACTATTTGTTCTCTAGGTTTACAGCAGCAACTATTCCAACCATTCTTTTTATACAGACCATTATATCAATATTGAAAGCTTTTGTGGATCCCTAACTAAGCAAACCTTTTAAAATACTCTCCCTCTTGATTAGATGGATAAAAGCCATTTATTTTTAGATTTCTGCTTTCTGAAATGTGTAGAATGCATACGTTTTGGTAAAGAAAAACATTTTGCAAATAATAATGTAAATATTAAATATCATACATATGAAGGACATGAGATATTGTTATCATTGTCAGCACATATCATTTCATCCTTACCATACAAATCACTTAGAAAACAGTATCAAATCACTTAGAAACCAGTACGTTTAGCTGTTAGATGAACTATTAGTGTATATTTTAGTGAAGCCAAAAAAATTAATGAATAGGAATTTTTATGCACATTTCCATTGATAAGTTAAAGTAAGTTACTATTCATCTAATGAATGAATCAGTTGGTAGGTTGGAGACTGATGCAATAGGAAACCCAGAGATTTGGTCCAAAGATAGAATAGCAGTTGGCCTACCAAGCTAGACAGATTTTGCCCTGAATGTCGCCAATGAGTTATGACTTTGTGAGCCAGGATTTTCAGGTGATTGAAAAGCAGATATCATTCAATAGAACCTTATCTATCTTCCAGCAGCATTCCAAGTTAATGCTTTGTCATATGTCTGATAAACTGAAGCCACCAGAATATCTCTTGTTGGAATACTTGCTATTCCTGATAGATAACTTCCTATTTCTCAGAAGTTCCATCCAGAACACCCCTTCCTTCAAATAGGAAGAAATCTCTTTTGCTAACATGATTCATTTCTAAGTAGACCATGTAAAATACTTTAAGCAGGATTTTAGATACATAGGCATTAAAGTGTTAATGCATTATATTTATTACACATAAGTGCTACCCCTCCTCCTGCCCATTTAGTAGCATGCAAATTGTGAGTAGATAAATAGGTACCACTTCAGTGGGAAGGTAACAGTGTTCCATGCACCTCAGTGTAAAGTCATGCTGGCCACATAACCATGGAAATGTCTTCAGACAACGCTGGCTCCCTTGGCTAAGAAATGGAGATGTGCACTGCCCCCCAGTGTCATACACAACTGGACAGGAGAAACCTTAACCTTTACCAGTAGCTATTATATATGAGAGTTATATTTATTTATATGTTTATGTCTAAGTTTTATAATAAGTACATTTTAAGATTAGCATTATTAAAATATTATTATTGCTTTAAAACCAATTGGCATAATATTTTGCTTCTGCAGACATCTGCAGAAGCAAAGAAAAAAAACTGTTAAAAACAGAAAGTTTAATTACAGAAGTTTTATACTCAATAAGCTATGAAATATATAGGTAATGCTCTACAAAGACCTTGTAGTGCTTGGAAGACTAAAGGAACAGCACTCTTAGATTGAGCTGAAATTTTCTATAAAAGGAAAGGAAGACTTTTGTTTATTTGCTCTTTTTTTCTCCTTGGCAGTACAATGGTGGGAGATGATTTGTTACAACTTTTCCCACAGACCAATCCCTGGGAGTACATTGCTAAGGAATACGTGTTCTCATGATTCTACAGAAATAGTATCTTTGCATTTTTTTTCACTTAAAACTATTAGACTGGACTCCCTCCAGCATTACATTAGTGTAATTTCCTTTTGTTACTGATAATTTTAGGAAGCTAACTCAACAAAACTAATTTATTCTTTATTATTTTTAGTGATGATATAAAAACATGGTCCTCAAGAGCCAATGGAGTTAATAGTTCACATTCACATTCAATTATGTGAAACTTTTTATTTAGTCTTCAAGAAGGTGTTTTTTTCCTCCTCTAATGAAGTGTTACAGCTTAATACAAAAAGCCCTCTCTCCACCAATCATGTTTAATCTAATACACAAAAAGTTAAGAAATATTTATATAGCTTTGCAAGCCATCCATCAACTCACTGGCACTAATATATACAGTCCATGAAATAGGCTGCACAACAGCAGGAAGACTTGGTACATCCCAGAGGCATTCTAGATTCTGTGGATTGTCTTCTAAAGCCACAATAATGCTAGCTGTTTCTACTGCTAGCTGCTTATATCCAAGATATAAGCAGATTGCTGAAGGTTTTTTTTGAAGTTTTTCTTTCTCAACGTAAGAGTTTCATGCTCTTTCCTGTGCACAAAAACTAATTCTCCATAAATTACTGCTTAACTAATGAAATATTATAGTTTCTATAATTTTAGTTCAGTGATTTATTATGGTCCATGAGCAACATAAGAAAACAAAGTCTGAACAATGACAAATGGATTGAATACAAATGTAATATTCATATAATGTCTGCATTACAAACATCAAATATTTTTTCCATAATTAACTAAGACTGAACAATAAGTGCCCTAATTTTACAAACCACACCACAGAATATGGTAACTTAAAGTGTAAGATTGTTGTTAAGAGTCTCAATGAAGGAAGGAAACATAACATTTTCTGTCCTGCCAGGAAAGGAATATTAAGTTTACAACAATCTTCTGTTAATAATCTTTTTGTCATTTTAAAAGCCTTCTTTAAAGTCCAGAGTCAAAGAAATCTTCTTAGATTTCTGTATTAGTGGAAATTACAATGAAGACACGAGTTTCCCATCCAGATCAACTTCCTGTCTTTCATGTTATCCAATGAAAGAAAAAATAATGATTACACCATTCAATTAATTAAGCAACTACTAAATATGATTATTTCTGACTCATCTAAAACAGGGATGGGTTCTACTTACCTTTACTACCGGTTCTCTTCATGCACGCACAAAGTGTGTGCGCAGTTACTTAAAAAACCAAAAAAAAACCCGCAAAACAAGCACTCTGTGCATGCGCAGACAGAAAAATGGAAAAAAAAGTAAGTACGGGCGCGCGGGTGGGCACAGTTCCCGGGCGCGGAGAACCGGTTCGGTGACGTACATAACATCACCACTACCGGAGCGCGTGAACCAGCGCGAACCGGGAGCAACCCACCAATGTTCTAAAAGTATGTGGAAGATAAAAGTGTTAGCTTTTGAATCTGCAAATCCTCATCTATCCCTAACATATTTCATGTTTTTGAAACTACTTCATTTCTAGTGGAGTAAATTTGGAACCAAAGGTCTACCACATTTACCACCTTAATTCTCACAGGAGCCAACTTAATCTTTCAAGAAACCAAACAATATCAGAATAATATATTTGCATTCTTGTGCTCTCCAGGGACTAGTATTTAGAGAACTAGCAGTAAAGAAGTAAGCCAGTGATTGATAGATAATACATTGTTCTAATCCCCTCCCCTCTCTCTGAATCCCCATTCTGACTGTTTTGGTGGATCCTAAGCTGAGCATAAAACAATAGTTCAAAAACAACCAATGTACTCCTAGGCTACATCAACAAAAAGGTAATATCAAGATCAAGAGAAATAACTATTCTTCTGTGTTGAACAACCACACCTAGGACATTACAACTAGTTCTGATTATATTTTAAGAAAGACATTGATAATATGAGCATGCCTAGGGACAGTAACCATAAGGTAAATGGTCTGGAAGGGGAAAAAACTTATTCTTCCATATTTTTGATACACTCATAATTCCATTATTTCTATTATGTGTTTTACATTTTCAAGGACAGTTCTTTTGCTGCTCTGCATTTCTAAATTGGGGTAAACATTCAAATATTCTACTATAGCTATTGATGCTCAGGTGGTGTATATTTGTTTTTTTGTTTGTTCTTTTCAAGCTGGATTTTATATATTTTTACGTTGCTTGTTTTTATATTTGATGTTTGATTGTGATATGTAACCCAGAATTACATTGTGTAAGATAGGTGGCTATACAAATATAATAAATAAGTTGAAAGTAGCCTTAGTCCCTGCCCCAATCCATGCTCTATTTTCCCTCAAACATCAGATTCTGCTTTCTATCAGATCATTATAATATTATGTAATTATTTGATAACTGTACACATCTGGACACAAGAATCTAAATAACTATATAGAGATAACGAAGGGCTTCCTGTATCTCTTTGCTATCATCTAATGATCATCCAGAATATTGCAGGTCAATTATAATATGCTAGTTCAGCTATTTGAATGTAGTTAGTTAGATGGATGGATGGATGGATTTATATATGCATTCCAAATTTATTTTTTACACACACACACACACACACATATTGCACAATTACATGCTTACATATATAAGTAAGCAGTAATGTCTTCTGATTTATCCATAAATTATAATATCTTCCCATTACACCTGTTACATAATCAAATTAATAATAATGATCCAATATAGGACAGGAATATTTGTATTATTACTCGCCTCTCTGTCCTCCAAAAAATTATCAATGAATGGTGAGTGTCCAAAACATATAAAGCAAAACAGATAAATATACATACATTTAGATCTATTTATTTATTTATTTTATTTAGTTAGTTAGTTTGTCAAACATGTACGAGATAACAGGTATAAGTATAAAGATGGACACGAGCACATGAAATGAGTACAAATAAATGGGGACAGTAGGACAGGGATGGTAGGCATGCTGGTGCGTTTATGCACACACCCTTATGGACCTCTTAGGAATGGTCTGTAAATTTATTTCTAAATTTAATTTTAATTTATTTGTAAATTTATTAAATCTATGGTCTTTAAATTTATTTAAGATTATTGCAGATAGCTAGAGATGTTATTTTATTTTGAAATATTCATTACTATTTTATTTTATTTGCATCTTCCAGTAAAGAAGTTAAGTATAGTTCTGCAATCTAATTAGATTAAAGGATTTATCTGGCCAGGTTAAAATTATTGCAGTTTAAAGGGTTAAACAATTACAGCTTTGCATGGAAGTGTTAATGAGAGTATGATACTGCATATGTGCACCAAATTGGAGTGGAAGGAATGGGTAGGAACTGCTTCAAAAATGATGGAGTCATTTGAATTCTTTATCTGATGTTTAGATGGTCTGCAATACTTTGCATATGCCAAAGAAGGTGAAGCAGCACACCAGGTCAGTTTTAAATTCAGCCTTAGTAATACAGAATTCATAATGTAAATAAACTTCAGTGGAATGAAGATGAATACTTCTCCCACTTGAGAAGAAACAGAGAGCAAAACTGCTAGGGGAGAAAAGACAAAACAGCCTCCATATATTAGGGGATACCTTTGACTAGCTTTGTTGGCTGAGCCCTTGCTTAGATTTATAATGTCAGACCCACTGAACATGCCTCTGCCAAGGAAGTGTCATAGTGCCTGAGAACCAAGGACATTTTACAGTAGAACTAAAGGGGCGGTGAAAGCATACTTGTGAAAGGAAGGATTATTCAGCAACTGTAAAACTAAAAAAAAAACCCACATGTCCATGGAGATCAGATGAACTTTGCCACTTTGGAAGAAGTTTGCAAGCACTGGTCGCTTTTTGAAGAAACACAAAATGTAGGAAATGTATTAACTTGATTAGTTGAATTCTGGCACACTATTCTAAACCCAATTAAAAGACAGCTTCAACAACAATGAACAACAATAATTTTACATTCAGAAATAAGGTTTTTCATTTGTCAGAGCTAGAAGACTCATGGCAATTACACTGCATGTAAAGATATAAGCTTCTTCTGCTTAAAGTATCATAAATGAAAAATATTAATTGGCAAGTATAGATTTATATAATTAAAATTGGGTATCTAATAAGATCATAGTAAAGACTGGTGGTGCAATTCTGGAATTTAGAGTTGGTTCTCTGGACTATTATGCAATGTTTTATTCCACAGGGATCCCAAATTACCATTCAGATGTGTTGGGTAATACCAGCAGCAACAAACAGCCCAGATCATTAATTTTCATTGTGATCTACCCATCTACTCAGTGGATTGAAGACCTGACTATGTTTGCTACTTATGAGCAGATTGCCTATGGACATACACTTTATATGGACAAGTATAATAAAATATGGGATTCATTTTTGCAAAATATAGTAGGTTTAAAAAGTGTGAGAATTATATAAATACATTAGAAATAATGTACACACAATCTTGTATGTTTGCATTAATTACATATAGAATTGTAAATATTTACTTTTATAATGACATATTAAGACTATATTTTAATTTTTATTGCATTTTTTCACTTATATTAAGCACTTGATATGCATTTTTCATTATGTATGTATCCTTGTGCTTTGTTCCTTTTGCTTTTTTATTTTTCTGTAATTCTTTTAAAAGCAACTTTTATATTTTAAAAATCCTATCCTATCCTGATCTAAATACACTTTGATTCACCAATGTGGAAAATGTTTGACTTTAGCAGTAAAATAAATATATTGAAAATATATGTGGGACATGGGTATAGTAAAAGTTTTCCCCCTATACTATAAATACTTTCTCATTATTTTCTACTCAAATAATGTCTATCCTGAAATAATTCACATGGCAGTCCAAGGCAGGGGTGGGTTCTACATACCTTTACTCCCAGTTTGCAACAGGAGCGTGCATGTGTGCTCACAACGGAAGTATGCGCGTTTATGCTTCTGCACATGTACAGAAGCTTCTGCGCATACTCAGATCACCCGTGATGACATCGGGGTGGGTGGGTGGGGCCTCCTGCCAGTTTTACTACTGGTTCTATAGAACTGGACATAACCAAGAGTAACTCACCACTGGTCCAAGGGAGGTTCTATTAAAATTTAAGATATGAAGTCTGTCCCCACCATTTTTTGTGGCTATAGTTCTACTAGACCCAAGGCAGAGGTGACCAGTCTCAAACTATCCTACTTATGGTAATGGAAAGGAAATTACAGCCTTTCTCCTCTGGAAAAAAGCTGTAATGCTGGGAAAAGTGGATGTAAAGAGAAGACAAGTATGCCTAGCATCAAGATGAATTAAGTCCATGATAGTAGAAATGGGAAGATATAAACGGTCAGATTAGGACAGATTGTCAAGCAAAAATATCTATCTATGTGATTGCTAAGAATCAACAATGACACGGCACATTAGCAATTGTTATATCAATATTAGGGAGAAAGTAAGCATATAAAAGCCAAATCTAAAGTAGCAGGCACATTGTTATGCCAGTTTCAGATGGAAGAGGAAGTACATTGTGGCATGAAAGGTATATCCAAAATCTTTTATATTGTCAGTGAATATAGGAACATTACTCAGAAGACCATTCTACTCATGTGTTCTTGACATCATACCAGTATGTGTTTATTGATTTTTATGAAGACATATCCTAAGGTTTGTGGAATTACAATCTCTAAACTTCCCAAGCCAGTGTTTTTAGAATTTAGTCTTGAACTCTAAATTTATATAATCTTCCTATTTTAGTGTAATGTTTGTGTTTTATAATTCAAATGCAGTTCTCTTGCTTGCTTGCTCTGAAATCCTGAGTAGCAGACTTCATAGTGAAACAGCAAGCTAACTGGATACTAATAGACATGTCAGTGAGCTGCTCTTTTCTGAGAAAAAGGTAGTGCATTTGAGCTCTAGGCTCCAAGGCAGATGTGAATTTGAGTTAAGCAACAAGGTTTTTTTGTGATATACAGAACAATATATGATCTATCCTTCTAGGAAGACAGAGTAAATGATATTCAGTAAAAGCAGCTAAGCATAAATCAGATGATCAATTATACCTCTGATCTTTAGAAGCAGGACCTATTAACTGTACTTAAATATTTCCAGATTCAGTTAGATGTCGTTTAAAACTACTCTACAGCAGTTTACTCTGGGGTCCATTAGCTATAAAATGGCTTTCTAATTCATATTATTCTGACTTCCAAGCATCTTAAAGATACAAACTTCGATATTTTTTGCCTTAAAACATATTAGAATATAATAACTATATAGAAAGGGGGGGAGATGATTTAAGGGTAAAATTATACCAGATGAAGAAATACAAATACAGGAAAAAAAGACAGTTCAATCTTATCCTCAAATAAAATTCCAAAATTTAATTAAGATTGAATATATTTATATTATTACTGCCTTAATATTATTTGCCTCTCAGACAATAATATTTTGAGCATACAAAGTCCCACTTTTTCCTGTTTAGGTACTTCATTTGTTTTCAGTTTTATGCAATCTTTTAAAATATTTTAAAACCAAATAAAACAATTAAATGAATGCTATAAATCTAGATGCACTTGTAACAGATAACTTTAATATTGAATATTAAATAACAAACCTTTCCAGAACAATTTAGCATGTGCCACAGCTAGAAAATAAAGCGTAATATTAGTACATTAAAAACTGCTTGTGGTCTCTTTTACCACATAGAACCGTACCCAGGTAGCTGTATTTGAATAAACACTACTGAGAGCACCATTATGCTTTCCCTATCCTGACTATAAGTACCATTTTACCTCACTTTACACCACTTACTGGTGGCCAGGATTCTGCATTGAATATATTTTCTAATTCTTTTGCATGCATTGACTAGAATTATTAGGACAAAAGATGCCACATGAATCTTACTGTCTATTAAATTCATGCTTGCATATTATATACCATCTTGCCTTTTTGATGCCAGAAACAAGTACTGTTCCTTATCTGTCAGCTTACCTTAATACATATGTCTAGTCTTTCAGGCTGGAAGGTAAAATCTGCCAGATGGTAGGCCCCACATTACTGCAGAGAGTAAGGAAAATTACCATAAAGGTAATATATGGGCTTTGTTATCTAAGCAACAGGGGATAAAGTATTTTTAAGTCCAGAACAAACAGATAAAATTTAGATAAATCCCAGATTCACCGAAGTATAAGAAAAAGGTGGAACTATAGCACAATCAGACTTGTAAGATTCTGTAGTATAGCCAATCTAAAAATATATATATAAAATCACAAGAAGCTGTAGATATCCTATGGAGTTAATTTCATAATCTGATCTATTAGTGGGGCTAACAGTCACAGTCCAAGTACTGTCCCTTTGGGACTACATTTAACATCAAACACACATACAACATAAAGGAGGATTGTATCATACTTCTATGTACACCATCTTGTCAATTTGATCCCATCTTCCCAAGGAACTCATGCAAGTACATTAATTTTTTCTTAACTAAAACACCTCTTTTAAAAGATCGATTGCCATGAAATATTCTCTGTCTATTCATAAAACAACTGAAGTTTTATTTTAAAATTTATATTTACCTTTCTTCAAAAATAATAAAAGAAAAAAATTAAAACCAGTAGTATTAATCAAATTC
The DNA here is from genome assembly GCA_032468115.1 of Grayia smithii. Classification (NCBI taxonomy): domain Eukaryota; kingdom Metazoa; phylum Chordata; class Lepidosauria; order Squamata; family Grayiidae; genus Grayia; species Grayia smithii. The sequence goes on along the minus strand of JANHFM010010406.1, from coordinate 3,873 downwards.
ATTATACAATAAAACTAAATAACCAATCTGGTAAAAATAACATTTACAAACTTAAATAACATTTTTGAAATAAAAATTTGGTATCTGGTCATTGGTGTAGAGTAAAGATTCCAAAGTTTGACTAGAGATTTATAAAACTTGAATTTTAAATGAATGAACGTTTGATGAATGAAAGCAAATATTCATGTCCCAGGATAATGTTGCAAGATCCAATCCAAGTGTAGATGAACTTCTCAGAGAAGTTCCCTCAGGATGGGCTCCAACATGAGTCCAAAAGCTCAGAAGACTAAACACACTGGTCCCAGTGCCTGACCCAGATTGGATCCAGAATATTTGAAGTTCTATTAATTCTTTTCAATGCATGTTCATTTCTTTTCCTCTCTTTTTCTTTCATATATATATATATATTCCATGATATTTCATTTCTTGGTATCTAAAATTATAACATGTTATAGCATTTCAGATCATGTACTAGTGAAGTCTATAGCCCATCTGAAAATAATTTACATAATTTAATACGTTTTTCAAATACTATCTGAATGTATATTTCTTGAACAATAATGATTTTATTAAGTAGCTGAAATAGATATTTTTATATCAAAAGCAACACCATTTTTTCACTGGAAAAGAATATTGCTAAAGAGGTGGTTTTATTACTGAATATGCAAAGTAAAGGACACAACCAGTGGTGGGTTGCTCCCGATTTGGTCCGGTTCGCGTGAATAGGTAGCGGTGACGCTGTGACGTCACCGAACCGGTTCGCAGCATCCCGGACCCGGGCCCACCCGCGCGGCCAAACTTACCTTTTTTTTGCAAAATCGCCAAAATTAGCGTTCTACGCATGCGCAGAGCGCTTTTTCGGCGATTTTTAGGGGAAAAAATTTTGTGTGGTCGTGTGGTTTACGTGCGCGCGCTCGCTCCGCTCACGCACGCGCACAAATTTCACACGCGCGCATGCGAAGCAAGCATGCCCGCACTGATTATGCGCAAAGTGCGTGCATGAAGAGAACCGGTAATAAAGGTAAGTAGAACCCACTCCTGTTCAAAACTTGTCAAATTCAGTACTCAACATGTTTCGAAGCAGAAATCTTGTCACGGTGCTTGTTTTTCTCTTGGTGGTTGATGGGCAACGAAAAATTTGCTGATATCGGCTGCCTTGTGACTTGCTATTTCTTGAGACTGAAATAGCAGATCACATGGTAAGTCATGTGGTTTTTCTCCCTACCTGTCGGTTTCAGTATTCAGCACGTCTCCCAGAATGAATTACCGACAAGAACCGAGGTACCACTGTATGTCATTTCATGTGAATGAGCACAAATCAGCCTGGACAAAAACAAAATAAAACATGGCTGGAAGTTAGCATGTTTGGCTAACCATGAATAACCATGGCTTGAAGACATGGTTGTTCCAACAAGCGGGCTTTGACTGATTACTATTTTTTAATTGATTTTACTGATGTCTAAATTTTAATAGTTATTTATGTATTGTTTAATTCTCTTTTAAATTCCCTATTGTGTGTCTTTTAGAGTTGTGAGCCGCCCTGAGTCCCTCAGGAGAAGGGTGGCATATAAATTTAATTAATAATAATAATAATGTTCAAGACATAAGCCAGTTTAAACTCTTCACAGTTTTTCCTATTCTAATGTATCTTTTCTTTTATATACACTGAGAGCGTATGCACCAAGACAAATTCCTTGTGTGTCCAATCACAGTTAAAGAATTCTATCCTATCCTATCCTATCCTATCCTATCCTATCCTATCCTATCCTATCCTATCCTATCCAGATTAAACCAGAAGCAGCAATAAACTGAGAACAATGAATGGTTTAAATCCATTATATATGAATACTATATATATGATGTATATACAGGTAGTACCCGAGCTTGCCAATTAGAGTCGTAAGTTGTGACAATCATAAAGTGGATCATCATATGAGTGACGACTGATTTTATGACTTTTGGTTGTGTTGGTTCTTAAGTGAGTGCTATGGTTGTTAGGCAAACCCATTGTTTGCTAAGAAATGTTTTGCCAAGGATCCAGTAGTAAATGTTGGTTTTCAGCAAAAAAATTGTGAATTGTGGTCACACAGCTGTAAATGCAGGTTAGTTGTCAAGCATTGAAAATATGGTTACATGACTGCAGGGGAGAAGCAGCCATCAGAACTTCAGACCTGGGTCATAAGTACTTTTGGGGGAGAATGTGTCATATTTTTGAACATTTGCTAAGCAACCAATCATACTGTATACAGTATATAGTTTTGGAGCCTGGAGTAACTTAAAGGGAAAATGATATATGGAATCAGAAATGATCAAATGTATACCACCATGCAGAATCTTAAGCTTGTAAGTTGTTGTTGATGATGATGTTATCCATTCAGTCGAGTCTATGAGCCACGTCTCTTCACATCTAGCGATCTTGCACTACTTCTTTGAGTTTTTCTATGCTCTGGCTAGTGTCAGCTTTGATGGTGTCCAGCCATCATGTTCTTTGATGGCCTTGTTTCCTTCTACTGCTAACTCTCCCAAACGTAATTGCTTTCTCCAGTGAATTCCTCTGCATCACGTGGCCAAAGTAAGTGAGATGCAGTTTTGTGATTTTGCCTTCTAGTGACGTGTCTGGAGTCCAGTTCTTGTTTGTTAGTCACCTTTGCTGTGTTAATTCCATGTAAGGCAATGAATTGACATTTTCGTATCCAGAACTGCAGTGTGTAGTTCCAACATAGATGAACTAGATCAGTGTTTTGGAACCGTGGCAACTTTAAGATGGATGGACTTCAACACCCAGAATTTTCTTGAGCCAGCATTCCTTAAGATGGGTGGACTTCACCTCCCAGAATTCCCCAGCCAGCATGCTTTAAAATGCATGGACATTGCTGGCTGGGGAATTCTGGGAATTGAAGTCCAGTTATCTTAAAGTTGCCAAAATTGAGAAACACTGGATTAGATATCTACTGTTCAGGGATGGGTTCCACTTAACTTTGCTACCGGAATAGAACGGAAGCGTGCACATGCATGTGCTTGCTTTGCTCACTCGCACATGCTTCTGCGCATGCGCAGATTGTGTGTGATGATGTCTGGGCGGGTGGACAGAACTTCCCGCCGCCGTTAGTAGCAGTTCGCAAGAACCGGACCAAACCAGGAGCAACCCAACACTGCTACTGTTGCTGGAGGCTGAAGCTGAGACACTTACTAAGAAGTAGCCAACCTAAAATTACAGGGAGGGGCAGCATTTAATGTGGCTACTTAAGACAATAGAAACCTAAGGGGCTGGCCCTCAGCTCATCTGTAGAGAAACTCCAGAGAGAACTAAGGCTCGAGAAGTTTCAGCTGCAGTAGATAGATAGATTTCTGGCAAGGACCCAAACTGAAATTGGAACTTGATAGACTTGTCTTCACCAGGAAATTTCTAATTTAAATTTCAAAGCCATGTCATAAATGTTTGACTGCAGTTGAGTAACTACCTAGATCTGTTTAGTATCAACACTGTGCAGGTTAAACTAGGTGGTTTATTTCAAAAGCACTGAGAAGTGATGTGGCCATTACTTATCTAGCAGTTGTACAAAGCCTTCTCTATGTAAAAGCCAAAAACTAGACCTCGTGATTCAATTTTATTGCTTTCCTATAAAGCCATTTAATCTGGAATGGAGGGTGGATGTTGAGATATTTCACCATTGCAAATCACCACTCTTGGCATAGACAGTGGGACCAGGGGTAGTTTTTTATTTATTTATTTATTTATTTTAATTTCTATTTATATCCCACCCTTCTCCAGAGACTCAGGACGGCTTACAGTTTTGAGCACAACTCAAGTGCTCAGCAAATTCCTTCATCCCTTGTCTATGCCTGCTTCCAAGCGGCATTTTTACAAAGTCA
>JANHFM010010402.1:0-10980 GCA_032468115.1 Grayia smithii | reverse complement strand
GGGGGCGGCATATAAATGCAATAAAATAAATAAATAAATAAATACCCTGTTTCTCCACAGCCAATATGGTATATAATGTGAAATTAGCAGAAAGAGCAAGCTTGATAGCTGACAGTTTCCTGCAAACAAGATGTGATGGACAGGCAGTTCAGACTCTAGATCTACTAATAACTATTCTCTCTTTCTGTGAGGTTAAAAATGGTAGAAGAGACCTTGAACAAACTTCCAGAGAATATGTGAGGCCCCCGACAGGAGGCAAAAAAAAAAAAAAAAAAAGGATAATAGTAGAAGAAGTTAAAACAGGATGCTGGAAGTGAGTGATTGCTTCATCAAACAGGGCTAAGGTTCCTTTGACCATATTTTCTGAATGAAGATCTCCTAGCAAGAGATGGGTTGCCTCTTTTTTCTTTCTTCCAAATTCTACAAAATGAGTGTAATGATTATCCATCAAGTCTTGTGAACAGTTTATAGTAGAAGCATTCATAAACTTCACATGTAAACATGAAAACACCAATTTCTCTGTTTGGTATTGACTTCCTCAGAGAGAGATCAGCTACACCCAGCTTCATGAAGGAAAGTTTGCATCCTTTTGATGACCTCTGATGCAGCATGATTCAAAGCACAGGTCTGGTGAGAATCTTCCAACAAATCAGACAACAATCCCCATAGTATAAGAAATCGGAGAGCCCCCACAAATTGATCAATAGCATGATTTCTTTACTGCTGAGAAACCTTTACATATCTTAAAGGACAGGACTTTGAAATGATAAGAGATCAGCTTCTATGGTATCTAGTACATAGTCATTAAATACTAATTAAAACCATTTCACTAAGTACTGACATATAGCATATTTGCATAATCACCCAGTCATTGCTGTATGAGCAGCTAATGGGGAAATGATCCAAGAGCTAGTGGCAATTGCTGCTGGACAGCGTTTGGCACATAAAAAATGTAATCCCCCATGTTAGAAAGAGAAATAAGGCCCTGAAATTCTATCATTGTGGACTTAACAGCATGTGACCGAATGGATCTGTCAAGCGAGTTTTTTAAAAAATCCCCACTGCCTCCATTACTTTATTCTAGTAAGCATTTTGAGTTTCTTTCCTCTGAGCTGTCATTTCTGAGTGATTCATGATGACACAACATCACACAGGTACAGTACTATATAAACATTATTTATTACTACTGCAGCTTTTTGCACAGGAGATGTATGACAGTAGCATGGATACAGGATCTGCTTCATTTACTTCTGGGCATAGGCTGTGTTTAGAAGAGCAGACTTTGTTCTTCTGTGTGTGATTTATATTTAACTCAAATAAAATCAATGGGATACCTATCAAATGAAACACAAGATTTGTAAGGTTTCTTATTAGCTGCAGTAAATGAACCTACAAAAGTGTAACTCGGGATGTAATGTTATTGCATAGATAGACCGAAGCAGAAACCCACTGATTTGAAAAATAGTAAATATTATTTTTGAATCAAACAGAGGTACTTACGATGATGATTAGAAGCCTTGCAGTGTGCAAATAATTATAATGCTTTATACCAGTTATCATTAGAAGTACAGTGGGAGGATAACTGGCAAGAAAAGTAGGAGTCACTGAAATAAACTTAGCAATTTCTAAACCATAGCTTGTTTAGGATTACCTATTGCAAACCCCACTCAGGTAGACTAAATTAATCAGAAATTTAAACTTAAATATCATTCAAATCTGCTGGGCAAGTTCCTCATTTTAGCCACATCTCAGTTTTAAACACTGTTTTCTTATTTGTCTTTTGAATTGCTAACACTGTGTTTTTCTTCATTTTATTTGAGTTTTATTCTTAGGTATATTGACTGTAATTAATAATCTCCCAAATGAGAATAATTAAAATATCCCAAATAGCAATAGCAATAGCACTGTTCGTGTATATCCATGTATGATAAACCGTATGCTAAATAAATAATAAGCAATAGCACTTAGACTTATATACCAGCCCATAGTGCCTTGCAGCATTCTCTGAGCAGTTTACAGAGGCAGAATATTGCCCCCAACAATCTGGGTCCTCATTTTATTGGCCTTGGAAGGATTAACGGTTGAGTCAATCTTGAGCTAATCAGGATCGAACTGCTAGCGGTGGGCAGAGTTTGCCTGCAATACTGCTTTCTAACCACTGCGCCACCATGGCTCCTGTATAATATTCATTGTATTATATTAATTCTGTATTTGCATATAACACTTGTAGCAGAAAAAACTGTAGTATGTATATCAATTCAGATTTACTCAATAGGTATACTTTGGGTATGTGAAGAACCTGTGACTTCAATGTGTTTTCCATTTCTCCCTCCTCTCCCCTCCCCAAGTTAAAATAGCATATCAAATAGCAAAAATTACCAGAATGGTTCCCATATCTCCAGTTGCCTCAAATACCATTTTAAGGCAGTATGTACTCTTGCAGTTTTCTGGAAAGTTTTGGTATTTCTGCCTTAGTCAATATGTATTATGAGACTATCTGAAATTTGATAATCTGGTATAACACTGTAACATCCCAGAAAGAACCGACAGACAAATATGTGGTATCCAACTAAAGTCCTCCAAACCACCCTGTAGCCCAAGAAGAAAAATCAGGGGTTATTTCAGTGGTGAAATCCAATTTTTTTACTACTGGTTTTGTGGGTGTGGCTTGGTGGGCATGGCAGGGGAAGGATACTGTAAAATCTCTATTCCCTCCCCACTCCTGGGGGAAGGATATTGCAAAATCTCCATTCCCACCCTAGTCTGCGCCCAGCCAGAGGTGGTATTTGCCGGTTCTCCAAACTACTCAAAATTTCTGCTACCAGTTCTCCAGAACCTGTCAGAACTTTCTGGATTTCACCCGTGGGTTATTTCATACAATCCATACAATGTAAGGACTTATAATATACACTATATAGAACAGACAAGCAGAAGATTAGCAGAGCTCATCCACAAACACCAACTAGCTGTCAGAAGACAGGACAAAAATTCCCTGGTCTCACAATACATAGACAGACTCAACCAGAGTTTCAATTGGGAAAATATTAGCATCTTAGACAAATCCAAAAATCTTAGAGAATTCCAGGAGACTTGGCATTCAGACAAATCAGGCATCAATAGGCTCATAAAGGTAAAGATCATTTGCTTACCTTTCTGAAGATGCAATAAAGGGTCTAGAAAGGAATCAAAAGACTAAAATACATCCCCTCTAGCAGCCCACATTCATTTATCCATTTAATAAAATTGTTACCAAAGTCCATATCTTCCAAATTGTTTGCACTATAACAATCAATGCAGTTTGTTTTATGTTGTTCTAAGTGTTTCAAAATATCCATTTTTTTCTAATATTATCTTTTGACTATCTTTCAAATAAAGATAGTTGTTCATCAATGAAGTCCCATAAAACTGTTTTCATCCTCCCAGCTGGTAAATGCCATTTTCTTTCCTCATCCTTTCAATCTATATATCAGATTATTCAGAATTAGTCTTAGAAGTAGTCTTCCATTGCATATAATATGGAGTAGCTATGCTAATCATTATCTGCTTCATAAAGTGATTTTTTTATTATCTCTTGCTGTTTTCTATATGTGCATTTAAAATAATCTAATTAATTTATGGAATTTTAATAATTGACTGAGCTAATTCTCTGAAGTTACTTGTAAAAGTCAGTTCTACTTCTAAGTTAGTATAAGCTCATTCTTTCCAATTTCCCAACAACTAGTAAACCTATTGTGGAAGAGCAGGACTTCTTTTAAAACTTAGAATCATGATGTACTATACCAACCTCAGCAACTTTAAGATGCATGGACTTCGGTTCTCAAAATTCCCCCGTGAATGCTGGCTGGGGAATTCTGGGAGTTGGAGTCCATGCATCTTAAAGTTGCTGAGGTTGAAAAATGGGGTACTATATTTTATTTTGTTGGATATATCATCCCTGTTCACCAAATTTTTTCCTTTCATGGTGAAAAATAGAAGACGAATCTGTTGATGTCGTATTTCCGTCTTTATTCTGTTGTCAATTTGTACATGAAAGAGAGAAAGCTGGGAAAACCAAAAGCCATTTATTTCGCTAATTACTCTCAAAGCTTGTCCCCAGTGATTCTGGAGAGTTATGTCCTGTTTGAAAAATATATAATATAAACTTTTCCCTGCTGTATGTTTATCTCTTTTGTTCTCTCTCTTTTTTTCCTGCCTTTTGTCCTGTTTCTGCCACTTAACTGTTTTTAATATTTGCTGATGTTTAATTAATTAATTTAGTCAAGCATGTATTTTATGACAGTTACAGGTGTAAACATAACTATAAATACATGGAAAGGATACAATTAAAGAAAACATTAGGGCAGGCACAGTAGGCACGCTGGTGCGCTTATGCCCGCCCCTTACAGACCTCTTAGGAATGGGGTGAGGTCTACAGTAGACAGTCTAAGGTTAAAGTTTGGGGGATTTTGGGAAGAAACTAGAGTCAGGTGACTGAATGAACATAAAAGTGTAATTTTGCTAGTTGTGTTGAGCAGCTTATGTACTTGCAGTGATCTGGACATAAGCATTGTGTGAGTGTGCTGGATGGAAATTTAACTGAAAATTAGCCACAGTAATTTCCCAACATATTTAACCCTCTTGTAAAGACACAATCTCAGAAGATGTTCTAACTGTGTGAGTCAGGTACATTTTGCTGTCACTGTTAAATTCATTTTAAGCCAATTACATACGTTAGACACATTTCTTAGACAATTTCAAGAAAGGTTCTTTTTAGGGATAAGGTTAGCTGCTGTTTTAAAATTCTTTGAAATATCTGTCTGTATTTATGTTAATGTTGCTTCCTGCTGTTTTAAAAATCAATCTTTTAGGATGAACCATTGAGGCAAGTTAAAAGGAAAAAAAAAAGTGGGGTGGGGAGGAATGGTTTTAGTCTGAGGCATGGCTATTTTTCTGAAGGCCTGTTTTGCACATAAATGTGGAGAAAAGAGAAACATTGCTCAAGAAAGAATTGGTAAAAAAACAAGTATCCTACCAAAAAAAAATATCCCGTCTGGGTTTTTAAGACATCAGCAGCATGCCAGCTTCTGTGTCTTCTACATTTAATATGTACTGTTTGCAATTCCATGTCAGTTATTTAGACAAGGGGCTTCTTTTACCACATGAAATTTGTCACAGATTGGAGAACCAGCATAAACAGATCTGTGATTTATAACCTCCTTCCCTCCTTCCTATCAGGATGTGCCCGGGGTCTCTAAGGTTCAGCACGCTATAATATATTCAGTGAAACTCTGCCTAGGTTGGTCCTGTCTACCCTGGAAAATCAAACCGTTCTGGAATATTTGCTTCACTCTGTTATTTGACATAAGCATTTTCAATTTGCTTCTTTCAGCTACTGTAATTGAGTAGTTTCGCTGAAATCCTCCACATGCTGAATGCCCTTCAATGGGATTAAAGTATGAGGATCTTTGCTCTGGATTATATAACCATAATTAATCACCAGTGTAAGTATTAGTTACGTGGATGGAACTGATGTTCTGAGGATCTGTAGTGAAACCCACACGGAGACAAGAAGACACGTTGTCCCCGTTTCCATATCAATGCTTTCAGGTATACGTTTTATGTCAGCTATATTATTACTGTAGTATAAACATTCAACATTATTAATATGCCATTTTGTTTTGGGGTGTAAATTAGTACTTTTTCAGAACAAAGCCTATGGAAACAGATTAATTAATGATGTATGCTTATGCCAATTTTCCCTCATCTACCCCCCTCCCACACACACAGTTACACACACATATACACACAACACACACATGTATACAAAGTGACATTTTTTTAGCATGAAACAAAAGCATAGACAAATACATGCTTATTCACAGAAATTCAGCTGAATTCAGTAGGAGCTACTTCCAAGAAACTAGATAAATAATTCAGGTTTTCTGTATGTGCGCCACTTGAACCACTAAAAATCTCTCATATTTTGTCATATATAATCTATATATGTAGATTATAAGAAAATAATCAACTAATCTAGCATGCAGTTCAAGAGAGAAAATGAATGTTGTGCTGAGCACACTGATATGGTTTATTCAGTAAATCAATATTAAATCATGGCTTGAAAACTTTGGTTTTGTATATGATAACCCTAGTGAGACTATTATATGTACAAAGATGAAAAGATTTGATTTTACCCAGAATGAAGGAATGTATGGCAAAGATAATAGAATTTGTTGAGATGGCCAAACTGACAATTTTAGAGCTAGAACATTGCCTAAGTTTAATGCCAGTTGGAAACCCCTTATTTATTTTTTGCATAAAACAGAAAAGTTAAATAATATGGTTTTCATTGGAAAAATAGATTATAGGAAAAAATGTAAACAATATTATAACCAGTAAGAGGTCAGTCTCCATTTACACTTGTAACTGTTGTAAAAAAAATAATAACTGGAAGTAATTTCTTTATGTTCCTTTTTCTTTTTCTTTTTTTCATTCTAAATTTTAATCCTTGTTAGTTTTTATTTTTCAACTTTAAAATTCTTTGATTTTAAAATATCAATATAAAAGTTATATTTTTTTAAAAAAAGTTGTTTGGAACAAAAGCCTGCACTAATTTTGTAGCACTGGGCGTGACATGCCTGTTTTGCTGATTCATGGCACTTTCTTTTGAGGAATCTAATTGAACACATCTGTTCCACTCAATCTTTCTGTAGGTACAAAGACTGAGGATCCCTTTCTGACCAGGCTGTAGGTCAGGTGACTCAGCCAGGTAGTATGCTTCTGCAATAGGTAGCTGATTACCTGACTGCTTCAGAATTATAGGCCCATGTTCCAAGAAATCCTCCTTTTTCTAAGCAGCATCTGACAATTCCCTGGTTCATGAGTTGCATGGTCAGAAGTTGTCAAGCCCTTCAATTCAGAATCCTCAACTTAACCCATAACTGAAGGAGGCTCATCATAGAAGCTATGTTTCCATATTTCCAATGAAGTATGCGTGTATTTTCTTTTGTTTAACTACTTTCCTCTTGATTTCTCTTCTGATCTTCATTTGCAATTGGGGAAGATACACAACCAAATTAGCATCTTTAAAGTTCATATCTCGGATCACTTTTGCTGCAGCAGAATCAGCAAACAGCAAGAGTCTGTGAGAAGTCTTTTTCCTTAAGAAAATGTTTTGGGAGACCTGGAGGAGAATAAAAAAACAAGGTGAGTTGGAATAGCTTAAGTGGACAGCACAGCACAGCACAGCCCAGAAAGGCCAACCATACATTGCAAAGATATGCCTAGTGAAGACATAATTTATCTTTGACATGTATCAATGGAGATGGCCTTTAGTTTGGAAAACAATCCCTTTAATGAGATTAACTACTGCTGAAATTCTTCAGCATATTCACCAGGAATCTATGGAGGATTTGTGTTGAAGGATTTTTTGCGTTTTTAATATAAGTTCCAAATATTAACATTGATCTTTCATTTATCAGATTACAAAGTCAAACAAAATAAACAACCAAACAAACAATATACCCTTAGGATTCTTAAAAGAAATGAAAGACTTTAAACATCATCCCCCCTGATGAAATATAAACTAATTATTATTTATGGCAGGAAGGTGTTTTGTTGTTAAACAGAAATTAAGATAACATGTAATTTGGACCACTCCAGAAGGAAAAGGCATCAGTGAGAATTTGAGTGACATTTCAAGACTGTATGAATAGAATAGAATAGAATAGAATAGAATTTTAACCTATAAAGCCCTACATGGCATCGGCCCAGGGTACTTGCAGGACCACCTTCTGCCTTCATCCCTCCGCCCAGTGCGCTCACACAGGGCTGCCCTCCTCAGGGTACCATCCGCCAGACAATGTCAACAGGTGGTCCCCAGGGCGAGGGCGTTCTCTGTGAGCGCACCCGCCCTCTGGAATGAACTCCCCACCGACCTCCGGACCTCGCCTGACCTCCGCTCCTTTCGCCGCGATCTAAAAACTTGGCTTTTTAACCAAACTGGCTGACGTAGTCGATTTTTATGGTTATGTTTATAGTGTTTTTATTGTGGTTTAAATTTTTATGGTTTTAATTGGGGTAATATACTATCGCATTTATTTTAATTGGGTTTTAATTATTGTTATATTTTCTTACTTGTGAACCGCCCCAAGTCCTTTGGGAGATAGGGCGGCATATAAATGCGATAAATAAATAAATAAAATAAATAAATAAATAAAGGTGAAAACCAGTCATAACTCACCTTTTTTTTTGTCATGTAACTTTGGACAGTTATTATACAAGTGGATGTAAGTTGAGGACTACTGTATCTTGATATAAACTTGTATATTAAATAATGAAATGACACTTTTTGATTGGTGGTTTCCATTTCATACAATACTCTCTCCATAAAGGTAGGGATGATCCCTACTCCCCATATTTTGTCAAAAATTAGACAAAGCAGGATTGTCCAGCTGGTGCTTGGCCCATAGGTTAATTTAATATCAGGATGGCTATGAATTTCATTTGTGGGTGAGTTTTACTGTCATTTTTTTTTTTGCTTTGACTTTGTTGTATCCTGTCTGGAGTCCATTGATAGAGATCGATGCCCACTAGACTATTGTATCTTTACTCTTTTTTCTAATAAACATCTCTAATCAGAGCTAACTGAGGGCTTGTTTCTTGGAGTAAATTGTTTCCTTCTTCTATGCAAAGGAAATTCAAGTATTGTAGTAGGACTTTACATTTGTCTCTTCTGAAATACATCCTGCTGAATCTTGATATTATTCTCTAAACTGCTCACTATCCCACTTGTATCCCAAAGGAGGGTTTTGTCTTTACAAGAGGCAACTGGACTGTCTTATTTTTCTTTGAAGATGTTTTGCTTCTCATCCAAAAAGTTTCTTCAGAGCTGAAGAAGCTTCTTGGATGAGAAGCAAAACATCTTCAAAGAAAAACAAGAAAGTTCAGTTGCCTCTTGAAAAAGAAAACACCTTTGGGACAACCATGACCTGGATGACTGAGAATCTCCATAGACATATCCCTCTTGTGTATTCTGCAAATGTGATCAGTTTATTTTCTTATCATTATTCAAGTTATTTATAAACATGCTGAACAATGTATGGTCTAGAATGGAGCCCTAGGGTACTTGACTCAATATGTCCTTTCTGACACTGATTCATCATATACTTATGATTGTGTTTAATCAGCTCCATAGCAATCTAATGGTAGCATAGTCCAGCTCATAATCTGCTATCTCTTCTACTCCTGGATTATTTGAAGATATTCTTCTCAAATGATGTTCTGGATTCAAAGTGCACCATGTCTACTATGGTAGACCTATTCAGGTTTAGTTGACATATTCTCATGGTCAACTAAACTTGTCACTCTATCAGAAAAGAGATTGCCAAGAGAATGGCTTGGCATTATTTGCTTTTGATAAACCCATAGTGTCTCTGCTAGGCAATGAATTACTTTTTAAATTAATTATTTAAATTTTTGCCACAATATTTATCCCATCCTTTGCTTAATAGCAATGTTCTGTTTATCTGTCTGCAATCAACCAAGTTCTATCACTCACCACCATCACCCCCAATTTTGAAACATTTTGCTTTTCTTCATACTTCTGGCATGATGTACATCTATCTTGGTCTTTCAAAATTGAAAAAAATGGTTTTCAAAGATTACATCTGCAAACATTTTATAGGATGTATTATAGGATGTATTTGATTTGGCTTTGGAAGCTTAAACTCATTCATGATAATAGCACTCACTTCATTTACTTGTCTGCTGACTCCTTATCATTTGATACCATCCTCGCATCCTCTTCTAGAAACAAACAACCTCTTCCTTTTTCTTCCTTTTTCAGAAGGAGGAGAAGAAGAAATGATTCCCCCCCTTAATTTAGTTTTCCTTATAATTCTAAATTCCTATTATGATTTAGATATTATCTACTTCCTGGTAAATCTCCTACTTGATGATTACTCCCATTTCCTTTTTTCCCCAATCTAATAGTATGTGACTGTATGTTTATTTTTTAGAAATTCCCAAGCTTCTTATGTTCCCCATAGATTTATATCAATGGGTTCCTACTTAATATGTATTGTAGTTTATGATCTAGGAAAGAATTCCTCTGTCACTTCTTCAATCTTCTGGAAAATGAAACAGTAGGAAGATAACTGGGGAAAAAAATCCACTCAGTATTACTACAGTAATACTCAGTATTATTACAGTATTTTTCCTCCATGAAAGAGACGGTGCAAGAGCAGTTATCTTCATTCCATTTTGGCAGGAAATAGCATACTTCCCAAAATACTATATTTATTGTTGCCTTTTGACTGATCCGTATGCTCAGATTTTTGGATATCAATACATATATGCACTCCTATGTATAAAATGTAGATAAACATTTTAGCTATAATGTCACTTCACTTCCCCACTCCTGTTACTTTTGAATAAGTTGTACCCTTCAATCTTGCATTTCGCTTATGAGTTTTCAACCCTTCATGTTTCAGTAGTGCTTGATAAATCATTTTTTTTGCCTTTTCTGCATTACAATGCCTAGTTTTTCTTGTTTTCCCCACTCTGCGCATACTCATCAACTATTGCATCAGGCTGCTGAGCAGGGGGAGACAGGAGGAAAAGAGGCATTAGATCACTTCTTGCTGAGAGACCAGCTGCCTTTTGTTCTTTCCAGCCCACGTGAATTGTTTCAATGCCATATGGTCATGATAAGATCTATATCTTTAAAAAGTTGTGCAATGAGAGAGAAATTGGAGAAATGCTAACACACTGAGCCTCAAAACAGCAAGGATGAAGTAAGAAATTTGGGAGTGAAGAGATTTTTAAAACTATCTGGAGTGGATTTGGGTACTGCTGACAGATGAGCAGCAATTTTTTAATTTCTATTTATATCCCGCCCTTCTCCGGAGACTCAGGGCGGCTAACAGTTTCGAGCACAACTCAAGTGCTCAGCAAATTCCTTCATTCCTTGTATATGCCTGCTTCCAAGCGGCATTTTTA
>JANHFM010010398.1:279607-295659 GCA_032468115.1 Grayia smithii | reverse complement strand
TGAGCACTTGAGTTGTGCTCGAAACTGTAAGCCGCCCTGAGTCTCCGGAGAAGGGCGGGATATAAATAGAATTTTTTAAAAAAATACATAAAAGTATAGGACAATCAGATTGAGGCAATGTGGTTTTATAAATGATATAGTCCAAAAAGATTTTCATCAGTATGAAAATATCATCACTGTAACGGGGAAGATTTAATAGCAATAGCAATAGCACTTAGATTTATATACTGCTTTACAGTGCTTTACACCCTCACTCAGCGGTTTACAGAGTCAGCATACTGCCCCCAACAGTTTGGGTCCTCATTTTACCCACCTTGGAAGGATGGAAGGCTGAGTCAACCTTGAGCCTGGTTAGATTTGAACAGCCATATTGCAGGCAGATGGCAGGCAGCAGAAGTAGCCTGCAGTACTGCATTCTAACCACTGCACCACCTTGGCTTTTAACAACAATGTATTCTATATTTGGAGTGATTTTGTGTTTGCTTGGAATCCATTGTTGAGCCAGTTGCCCACATTTTACTCCATTATTGTCTTTATGATAACTAATGTATAGCCCTACTTCTTACTGACTGCACTGGATCACCAGAAATTCATTTTTTTTTTTCAAATGTTCTTCATTCTGCTCCATTCCTGTTGTCATTACAAAGTTTTGGACTTTAAAGGATAATTCAATTGTACTGGAGCAATTTATCCAGTCTCTTTTTAATATATTGTTTAATGTATTTGCATTATATGGTTTCTTCTGATTTTGGGGACTGGTGGTGGTGGTTGTCTTTGATTATAAATCTATGAAGTAAGGAAAAGTAGTCCTTGACTTACAACCATAATTGAGCCCAAAATTTCTGTTGCTAAGCAGTACAGTTGTTAAATAAGGTTTTCCTCATTGTACGACTTTTCTTGCCACAGATATTAAGTGAATCACTGCAGTTATTAAGTCAGTAATACATTTGTTAAGTTAATCTGGCTTCCCTATTGACGATGCCTTCAAATTAGTCACACAGCTCCACAAGAATGCAAAAATTGGATCATCTGAATACAACTGTGATCTAGTCCTGACATATATGTATGTCTGATACTTTGCTCGACTTACAGGGTAACCTTACATGGTAATGATAAATAAGAACAAAGGAATGTTGCAGGTGGGTTGTTGGAGAGAATTGTGCTTTAAACAGAGGTTTTTGTTTATCTTAGATGTTTAGACATATATTTCTTAATTTTATAATAAAGATAAAATGAAAAACATAGTAGCATATAAAAGTAATCCTTGCCTATCTCACATATACTTGTTTAAGCATTAAGTACTGGGGCCAGACAGGACCGAAGAAAGCAAGTAGAAGAAAAATGAAATGTTAAAGTATAAGTCATTTAAATTTTGCTATTGACTTTGTTTCTAGGCAAAATCCTTGTCTGGTGACTAGAGCAGCATATCTTGATGTCCTTGTTCTGTTGAATAATTATGTGGGGAAGGCAAAAGTTAAAGGTAAGGCTGAGGTAATGCATCACTTTCCTACCAGTAAAAAAACAAAAATAGAAACTACAATCTTTAAGACTGAACTGAGAATGAAGGAATATATTTTATGATGCTTTGACTTGTCAGGCTTAAAAACACCAGCAGTCTCCTAATGTGAAGAAAGGCAGTCTTCTACGGTTTAATAGTTAAAGCTCCAAGTCTCAAATTATTGTAAAACAGGGATGAATATGTTTAAGTTGTGTTAGAAAAATATTCATATTTTGCATATACCATACTTTTCGGAGTATAAGACGCACCCTCACCCAAAAGAGGGTGGAAATGTTGGTGTGTCTTATACACCGAATACAGCCATTTTTGGCCTCCTGAAACTCTGCCCTGCGCGTCCCATTTTTTGCCAAAAGGAGCCCGTTATTTGAAAAAACGGTACACACAGAGGGTTTGGGAGGCCTGCAAGGGTGCTCCTGGGGACCAGAGAGGGCAAAAACTTTTTTTTTTCTTGTTTTCCTCTTCAAAATCTTGGTGCATCTTGTATTCCAGTGCATCTTACAGTCCGAAAAATATGGTAATTACTCATTTCACTTATTTAAAGGGTACTGTTTTTCCTGTAGTACCCCTTACTCTTTATATAGATGATCCAGATAATAGACCATCTATCAGCTAGAATATGCTATGATAGTAGGAAATATTCAACAACTGTTGATGGGGATGAGACTTCTTTGCACTTTGTATCAAGTTTCTATTTGTCTGTTTTCCAATATGCATTTCTTTTGCATATCATTTGGCTCTTAATGACTTGGTTCCCTTTGATCTATTTTTTCAAAAGCATTTTCTGACAATATTTCTGGCTTTGTCATCTCTGTTTATGTGATTAATTCATTTTAAGTTATGTCCACAGTTCTCAGTTTTAGCTTCATTTCACAGTTCATGAATAATTACATAAATAGCTTCATAAATAACTGGGATACTAGGTATATCCCACTGTTTTCTTCATTCTACTCTTGCACATTGGACCCCTGTTCTTGTTCCTCAGGGAATAGGTGAGTGTTACAGAAGTAATCTTCTACAGAATATACTATAACTTGTGATCTCTGAAATGAATTCTTCTATTTCAAAACAAAGACATTCTCAACTTAGAACCAACATATTATTCCATTAGGTTTATTTTTTTGTGTAGAGAGAATCAAACAATTGAAAACTTCTGAAGATTGTCTTTTGTCCTAAATAACTAACATGGAAAAGGCTTTTTAAGAAATAAAATGAGAAGTCTTTCTTGTTGGGACAGATATTCCCTATTACTTGAATTAGCTTAATCAGCACAAAATGAAATACAGCATAACAGTTCTGTATCTGATTAAACATGGAGAATTTCTAATTAGTTACAATGTTCATAGATAATCCACAAGCTACCGTATTACTTTTTCTAGAATATGACTCCCTTGCTTTTGTATCTTTCTATCATTGGCTGTTGCTGAATATTTTACTTTTAAGTTCTAACATAGCAAATTTATTTTACAATGTTAGATCAGTACTAAAAAATTTTTGTGGCATGATTAAATTTAGGCCAGTTTGGAATGTTGTGATTATAACTACATTGCAAATCCCAGCGGCAAGTATGCTGTCCATAAATAGTGTGCAGAGGTGGTTATAGAAAGGCACAGCTTTTAGAAATAAGAAATCCGGAGATAATTGTTATTACACAAAACCTGAAGCAGTATTATACTATTAGACTATCTAGCTTAATAATGTATCCATTAACAGATGGCAGTATGCCCAGTTGAAGTGATGAAGGAGAACTCACTGGCTCATATTTCCTTAAGATGCAGCTGTGGGTAGCTATGGAGACAGCTTGGATAATGGTAGACTGCAGTTCCATCAAAATGGTCCTAGCCAACATGATACCTCTAATTGGACATTACTTTAATTATATCAATACAAGGAGCATCATTTGTATATTTTTTCTGTTAGTGTAATGCCTAATACATTTTAGAAACGTTAAAAAAAATACTTCAGTGTGTGTTATGAGAACCAGAGCAGGATTTTAAAATGTATTCCTTTCCTTTGTTTATATAGCATTAAACATTGCCTCGGGGGGATAACTGCTATCAAAATGCTAGGTACAATGTACTGTTCCTCCTCTGCCATGCTCTGAGTCTGTCTTTTACACCAAATAACCTCTTTAGTGGGATAGTAGAATTCTTTTTCCACTGTAGACAACTATGAAGGTAATAGAAAAGACTGCATTTACTAAATTTCACCCCTCAGTCATAATCTATAGATCAAGGAAGATGGTCATTTTTAAATAATGAATAGTAAAGCAATATTCAGTGGATTAAACCTATCTACATTATATTTTTGTGTGTGTTTAACTGCATTTATTAGCCAGCAACCAAATCCCCTATAATGTCTTTTGAAATACTCAATTTTCAAATGTTTCCAGATGCATTGTTTTCATCAATATCCCACTGGCAAGCATGATGTCCATAAATAGTGTGCAGAGGTGGTTATGTAAAGTCACAGTTTATAATCCTTTTAGAAATAAACACACAAACACACCTACAGGTAACCCTCAATTTATGACCACAATTTCTGTTGCTAAGTGAGACATTTGTTAAGTGAATTTTGTCCCATTTTATAATTTTTCTTGCCACAGTTAAATGAATCACTGCATTTCTTAAGTTAGTAACATACCAATAGTGAATCTGGCTTCCCCATTGACTTTGCTTGTCAGAAATACACAAAAGGTGATCACATGACCTCAGGACACTTGAGTCAGTTGCCAAGCCTCTGCATTGTGACCATGGAGATGCTGCAACAGTTGTAAGTGTGAAAAAGGGTCATAACTCACTTTTTTCAGAACTGTTGTAACTTTGAACAGTCACTAAATGAATGGTTATAAGTCGAGTACCTGTATATACATATACATGTACATACACAAGAATATGTGTATAATATTCATTGTAAAATTTAAGCTATGTAGTTTAATGAAAGTATATATACACGTGTGTGTGTGTATACTTTAATTAAAATGCATAGCTTTTAATGTCATTTTCTGTCAAGCATAATAAATATTTTTATCTTAACCCCAAATATGTTTTAGGCCAGAGGCCCCCAACCTTTTGGGTATCAGGGACTGGTTCCATGGAGAGAGGCTTTTCCGCTGACAAGAGGGCATGTGGCTTCATGTGCTGCTTGCATCCTAAGGATGGGGCTTTGTTTCTTTGTGTGGCCTGTTTTCTGGCATGCTGCTGACTAGTGCCAGTCCATGGACTGGGAGTTGGAGACCCTATTTTAGGCCCTTTGGTTGAAAATGAGAATGAACAAAGGAACAATCAGCTGAAAGTTCAAAAGATATATCGGTCTGACTTGTCGATCATTTTAATAATATATTTGTATTATTTGCTGTAAAAGGAAGCCATTGTACATACAGTTGAATTGACATACCTACAAAAAAGCTGGTGTACAAATCTTTAATTGTAACTATGTGACTTAAATAAATATTACAGTTAGTAGAATGAAATATGTAACTTCCTTTACTAAAATCTATTTAAAAGTTACCTAAAAAAGATTATAAAAATATTGACATTGTAGAATAGCTTATATTATGTGACCTGTGATTAAATTTAACAAAATTATGGAACACAGATGTAATCTAAATATCTAGTTGGTTTTTTTTTAACTGATCTTTGAATAGGGGAGCAAAACTAATGCATTCAAATATTTATCATATCTAAACCTTATTGTAAAGCTTTATTTTCTAAGCTCCACCTTGTGCAATCTTTTTCTGTATCCTATTTACAAAGAATCTTTGTACACAACTGCACAGTTCTGTTATTTCTCAAAAACTATTTAAATGTATAATACTGTTTTAGTACTTGAACAGGAACCAAATTCAGAAGTTTGAGTCTCTTTTCTTTCAAAGCTTAAAACGAATTGCAAAGTGAATGTAACTTAAGCTGAAATAATAATGTGGCAGGAAGTTGTTAAACCAAACCCCTATGCCTTTTTTTTCTGAGATCAAAATGCTCCTTTTCCAAAGACGTTTAAACCCACTGGAAGAGAAATGAGTAGCCATATTTTCCCAAATAGCGCTAATAAGAACAAAAATGGAGAAATAGATTTTAGGAAATTATGGATAAGTGGTTGTCCCAAATTAGTTTGGAGCTAGTGTCCTTTTAACCTCTGAGGAAAAATACAGTAAAAGTTACAGTACTTATAGACCTTAATACATTCCATATAGTTTGGCTTTTAGATAGCTTTTGAAAAATAGGAAAGGAGGAAGACGAGATAGGAGGAGTTGTGTTAGACAGATGCCCCCATATATTCCTCATCTCAGCAGTTCTGAACTATGAAAATTATATATTTGTCCCATTAACTGAGGAGGTAGTACCTAAACTCTAATCTTGTTTGCTATCTTTCAATGTCTGGAATTTCTTTGGCTTGGATCCTTTTTAAAGGAAATTGAATGTCTTGCAGCTCTTTCTTTAATGGGAGTTTCGTGTTGTCTGATGTCATGCTTTTAAATCCCTCTAGCCTTTTGGCACCAAAGAAAAGATGTGGAAAAAGATATGGAGAATATTTTATTAAAGAGCCCACGTACTCTTGGCCACTAAAAGAAAGGATGACAATAGTATATATTTCATCTATTTATAACTTCATTTCTATGTGAAAATGTAGCAAATACTGTGGTGCTACTCAGCTTCTTCTGATTTATTGTATTTTGTCTCTAAGAATAGTCAGTGGTTCTATCAGGTTCAAAGTTTTCTGCCCATTTTAATAGTGCTTCAGTGATGTTGATATTTTTTGCTGCCACTACTACCAAGGTGTTTGTATACTACAAGCACTTTGGACATAATTGGCCTATTTAGGACTACCTTGTTTCCCCCCAAATAAAGACATCCCCTGATAATAAGTCCAATCGGGCTTTTGAGTGCATGGCAGTAAGGCCAAACGCTTATTTCAGGGTTCAAAAAAAATATAAGACAGGGTCTTATTTTTGGGAAAACATGGTATATGCTGTTCATTTTGGCAGCTTGCATGTTTAGGGCTGTGATAATGTCCAGTAAGTGTCAGCATTTGATTCTTAATTTATGTACAGTTGGAGATTTAGGTGTAAATGAACCAATTGTTACATCATTAAAATTCAGAATTTTTTTGGGTGATTTGTAATTGGAAAGGGCTTCTTAAATCTTTAATCAAATCTTCATTTTTTCCTTGGTTTCCTATTACATTGTTCAGAGGGTCTCATAGTATAGTCTAGCAAATTCTAAGAGATTTGGGTTTAGGAACCAACATAAAATACTATTTTATATTAGCTACTATTCTCTGGTATTATTTGGGCAGATTTAGTCAGACAGGTAAGCAGATACTGTTTACTGGTTACCTAGTTTGGGTAATGAAATGTCTGCAAGAAAACAACCAAGCGTAGAGAGCACCAAGGACCCCTCCTTTCAACCCTGAGTTACAAATATTCTTCTTTATTTGTGTGTGTGTGTGTGTGTGAGAAATATTCTCCTTTATTGGTTGGTGTGTGTGTGTGTGTCAGAGAAAGAGAGAAGCATTAATCTTCTCTCTTTTCCCCTATCTTGGGAAAGAACCATTTTCCAATGTACAACCCAGGTTCTTGGAAAGTAATTGGTGGAGCTCAAGTTATGAGAGGTTGAGAACATACCAGCATATATTAGTAAGCATATATTACTGGATACTTTTGCTGGTTTCCATGTTGTGATTTGCTTGCTAGAAATATCGTAATCCCATCAGAAGTGCAAAGATCAGATAGCTGTTGCAGTGGATATGAAAAATAGTTCATCTGTCTAGAGTGATACTTATACTAAATGGCTTGATTGTTTTTAATTTCAAATTTTATCTGTGCTTCACTGAAGGAGAAAAGATAATAGATAAAAAACATGGTCTCAGATCAAAGTATTTTTTTTCCACAGAAAATGTTTCATTTACCACAACTAAAAATAACGATGCACAAATATCTTTGTTTAGTATCAAAGCTTCTTCTAAGTACTCCAGAATGCTAAATTAAGAATAATAGCTCCTAATTTTTGATAACAAAGATCACTGGCATTCTTATGCAACCACAATGGATTTCTTTTTGAAAAAAGAATATACTGTTTATGTGAATTTAAATGTCATGCTTTAAATAATTATGTTTCACAATATATATGCTCGTTTCCTTTTCCTATTTATTTTCTCCTTCCACCTCCAATCTTAACTTTTGCAATATATATGTGGTTTATTTAATAAAACTGTAAAATAGCAATGTGCTGCATGGTGTATCAAACTCTGTAAATCCTGCTCAGTTCAATTGGTTGTAGTTTTAGGTAAGTATGTGTGATACTATCATAATGGCTAGTTGTGGAGCCTAACCACTTGATTGGATTGTTAAAGTGGTAGGCAGTGCAGGTGATAGTGTGGGGTGCTGTTTGTAAAATGTGGTCCTACCACTGTAGGCATGTTTCCCACAATTCTCTATTATTGATACAACACCCATCAGCTGCTAGATTGTATCATAAATAGAAGCGAAATACCTAATGACCAATGGAGCATGCACATCCCCATGACATGTAAAGAGCACGCAGCAGTTTTGATGATTGGCCAGCACTTGGTGCCATACAGTACATCATTTTACACACATTATATACTTTTAATCTTAGGTGAATTGATATACACCTATTGCAAAGCATTCCAATGATCTCCTACCTCAGCTATGTTGCATTCACTCTTGTACATGTATTACTGCTGCCATTACTTTACAGATGGGATCCTAAGTAATGGAAGAAGTTTGTCTTCACTAGATCTTCACTGCTGACATAGATGGTGGAGGTGCTTAGTCTTCAGGTTCTCAGTCTTCTTGATATTGAGGCACAAATAGAATTGGCTAAGATGACTTGTCTAAAGTCATCCAATAAGATTCTGAGACTAAAGGTGGACTAGGATCTGGGTCTTCTCACACTTAGTTTAGTATCATGAGCATTACAACATCCTGGCTTTCAGAAATTTCTCGACAACTGACCAGATATTGCAAGTTGTAGGACTTTTCAGATGCCTGTTCATTTGGGAAACCAAACTAAAGATTATCAATTGCTATTTGTGTACAGCCAATGATATAGCAGCCCTGTAAACAGACTATGCTAACAATTTCTTTTCCTTACAATGGTGGATGCATTCTGATGGGAACAATGAATACACCAACAAAGGCTCACAATCATTTCATTGGCTAAATTTATTCTCTGTGTTACTTCCCTTTGACCATATGATTTATATGTGTCTAAATAGGTTGGGCATGCTTTTAAGTGTTAGTGTGGTAACTATACCTGAACTTCTCCGTATCCTTTCTCATTCTACCACCCTATCTCATTTCATTTCAGAAACAGATGTGAACACATTTTGGGAACAAATTAGCACTATAGTCTTGGAGTCTGAACTAGCACTGGGTATCAAGCATTCTCCTACAGCCCCGGGACTTGCTCAGTTTCTCCAGAGCATCACCAGACTCTTCACCTCTATGTGTTCAGTGATGGCAGAACCTAGATTTGCAAACAGGAATTTACTTATTAAAAATAATACAATGAAACTAGGTTTATCAGTTGAATACCTGCTACATTCAGACTCTTGTGAAGTACGTTTATTGGTCTTAGAAACAATCCTCCTATGGTTGAATCAAGTGAATGCAAAACATATGATGGAAGAAAAAGGAAACGTTCTGTTGAATCTACTGTCTGGCTTGGAGGACACACTTATTAAGATAGCTGTTAAGGAAAAGCATCCTGAATGTTTTTGCAAGGTGACACCCTATTTTTTTCTTTTTCTTTAGTGAAAATAAGTTACACATAATAAAATAAGAATTTAAAATTAAATTAAATTTTGTGCTGTTCGATGCCTGAATAGGGACTACAGGGTCGTAAAGGGGAGGGTTTTTTTAATGAGCATAATAAGCCATTATCTTTTTCTCTCCCTCAAATTAAATTCCAGTTATATATTCCAATTAGGCTCAGAACAGTATTTCCTGTAGCTAATTTTTTTTTCTGTTACAGATATTAGAGGCTCTGTATAAAATGGACCTCAGAAATGTGCTTGCAAAGATGGAAGATGCTATAAAGATGAATCCAAGAGAGTTCTTACATTGGATTATGAATATTGCAAATACTTCTGGCAGGTATACTGTTCTTGTCTTTTTGTGTTTGGTTAATCTATATTTACTGGTTGCAGACTGCCTAATAAAAATGAACTTTGATATAGAAAAAGAAAACATCATTTCAAAATCTTAATGTAATCTTATACAGGTAGCTCTCCACTTGAAATGATGACTGAGCCTGGAATTACAATTGTAAGCCATTTTGTATGGCCTTTTTTGTGGTGTGTATATTTGGAGAAACTACTGTATTTTTAGACAGATTGCCTGTTGATTGTGACATTGTTCTTATTAAAGATTTAATTTGGTGTATCTGTGAACATTTATTTTTACAGCATTGAAATTCAAAGCATATCCCTCAAATTTGCCTCAGAGTTACTTGTACATCTTATACAAAACTGGCAAGAGGTAAGGAAAATTATTTACCAAATGCTTGTTCAGTTTTACTATGATTAAAAAACAGTCATAAGTACAAAATCACTTCTGATTTTAAACATTATATTTGTTGTTTTGAAGCATTTAAGTTAATTGATTCATGTATAAAGAGCCTGACATTAGGAATTCAGTCCTAACACACAGAAGCAATACATAGAGGAAGATTTCTGGATTATTCTAATATAAATATTTATATTATTATAAATTATATTATATTATTAAATTTATTCTAATATAAATTTTCACAGATCTTTAGAAAATAGTTTGTCTTAGCTTTTATTTTTTACAATTTAATTTTAAATTGCTGATATGATTTAATTTAATTTTTTATGGATACTAAAGTGGTTTGGATTTTTTGCACAGAATCTTTTTTTTAATTAATGCAGTTGGAAAGGCTGAATATTCATTATTGGTTATTTATATAAAACACAATATTTTTATTAGTTATACTAAAGGCGGTTATATAAATGTTTTGAATTAAATAACTTTCAAAACCAAAATATATAAAAGTATATCAAAAACCATAAATACATACAACTGACAGTTGAGCTAACCTCATTCATCAAAAGAATCAGTTCAATTACTGCACCAATTCCACCACATTCCCCTGTACCTGTTAGAAAAATCATGTCTTCAGGGCTTTGCAAAAAGACAGGAAGGTCAGAGTCAATTTGATTCCTGTGGGGTTATATTCGGGTGCGGGGAGAGATGATTTTTCCATGGGACGGTTGCCAAGTCACAAAAGGCTTTCTTTCTAGTTCCTGCCAGATGAAATTTCCTGACTGGCGGGACCTGCAACATACCCCTCCTGCCAGACCTGATGGGATGATTGGATGTAATGGAGGAGAGGCAATCCCTCAAGTAAACTGCTTCTTATAGTGCTTTATAGGTTATTATTAGCATCTTAAATTGAACCTGAAAGCAAACTAGCAGTCAATGCATCTCAAAGAGAAAAAGCACAACACGCACAGACTGTAGAACATGCATAACTAACTGCCCGCACAGCTACATTTTGAACCAGTTAAAGCTTCTGCATACTCTTCAAGGACAGTTCCATGTTTAGTCAGTGTTCAAAGTAATAGCACCCCATCCCCAAACCCACCAGGTCCTAGTATATTTATATTTATTGATACTTTTAAACAAGAAGATAGAAACTAACACAAATTAATATAAAGTAAAGAAAATGAAAAAAGCAATAAAAAGCAAAAATTGCAAGAAAACAAAAAAGCTGAAGAAAAACAGAAAAGGAAGAAAAAAATTATAAGAAGTGGCCTTTAATATTTTATATTAATATTCTTCAGAACAGTTATAAGAAGAAATATATTTTAAACTCTCACTAAAGTTACATCAGATTACACTTTTTGTGTATAATATCTTATCTATTAGATAAATCACAAAATCATTTTTTTCATTTTTGCACAAAAAGTCTACATGAGGTTTCCAGTCATCAGATAATGTAGATAATGTCTTTTCTCTAATCAAAGAAGTCAATTTATCTATTTCAGCACAATCTGTCAACTTTACCTATTCATTTCTCCTTAGTAGATAGTGTTGAATCTTTCCATCTCTGTTTATACAGTAATTGTACATTGAAATAATCTTCCATTTTTCCTTGTATATAATATAAATGTTGTAAACTCTTAGCATTTTTTTAAAGTCTGATTTTGTGTCAGTAGTGATTTCTAGAGACTGCCTGCAGTTTTCTTGGCAAGGATTTCAGAAATGGTTTGCCATTGCCTTTTTTTTAGGATTGAGAGATAGTGACGGGCCTTAAATCATTCTGCTGGTTGTTAAGGTGAACCAAGAACTCATGTTTTTATGCTTTATAGTCCAGGATCTTTAATCAATACATCAGCTGGCTCTTAGATAATTTACAAGACTATTAATTTGGGTGTTAGAAATTATCCAGTGCACAATTTTTTGATTTTGCAGAATATTGATGGCTATTGCAGTAGTTTTAATGGCAGTACCAATTGTTTTGTAGGACTTGGAGTCAGAGACAAAACAATGGCTTGAATTAGTTAGTTATTGCTGTGAAGATGAACAACAAACAGATCGGAGATTGGCTGCTGCGGAGATTCTTGTGAGCATTACACCATTTTTCCTGACTGATCAGAAGCTTCCCTTGGGTAAGTAATTAGGCAAACCAAATAAGCAAAAGTTATTTATTTTTCACTCATTAAATACAACATAGCAATAAAACACTCCCTGAAATTTGTAAAGTGAAGCCTTATAGTTTGTGCTTACTTCTTGGTTAAGTTGCTTCTGTATTATTTAAGGTTGTGGTAATCACTTTTAGAATTCTTCATGATTTGGGGTAATTTTTTGTGTGACTGCTTACTCCAAGTAGTTTGCCCAAGATCCATTCCATATGAGGTGCAATGGGAGGAGATTCATAGGTGGACTTTTTTTGCAGAAGCTCCATTCTTCAGGAATGCTGTGAGCCCTGGAGACCATTTTTTCTTTTGTATCTTCAGAGCTGCCATACTTAGTCTGTGGGAAACTGGGAGAGGGGTTTGCATGGAGTTGGTAGAAATATTTAGCCATAACAACGTTCTTTTCTCTGAGAGTCAAGGACATTCAGCCTGCATC
The DNA here is from genome assembly GCA_032468115.1 of Grayia smithii. Taxonomy (NCBI): domain Eukaryota; kingdom Metazoa; phylum Chordata; class Lepidosauria; order Squamata; family Grayiidae; genus Grayia; species Grayia smithii. Next base: position 283,021 of record JANHFM010010398.1, on the reverse strand, counting down.
TGGAGTGGCGTGACTGGGAGGCATCTCCAGTTGGGATGGTGGATTGATTGGATCATGTGATGGACATGTGGGTGCAGGGGAAGGGACTTTGACTTTCCTTTGGGTGTGTAAGCTTGGGAGCTTTCAGATTCGGGGTTTCCCAGATGTACCAATATGACATCTCTAATAAAATGGAACTTTGAGGAACTGCTGGCCTTAGAGTTTTCATTGGATTGGGGTGTTACTTTGAACCCTGACAAATGCCTTATCACCATAGAGAAGAGCTGGGCCTTTACCCATGATATTTAGGAAATTATTAAAAAAAACAGGTGCTTCTAAAGGAGATTTGGAACCATGTACCTGAGATGATTGGTGGTGCTACTAGTATCATTCTGGCACATGAGCACCTGGCCTTGCTGCAAATGGCAAATATGTGATACTTACAAGTCGCTCCAGTTAAGTCAGTTATGCCGCTTTTTCTCCCTAAGGAGCCCCAGTAACCCAATCATCCCCAAATTCACCCATACTTCTCAGCACCCACATGCTGCCCTTGCCAGCTGTGCTGCAATCATTCCCAAACTCGCCCACACTTCTCAACACCCACATGCTGCCCTTGCCAGCCCCCCTGCAGCATAACCTATTCCTCTGTGCCCCTTTCCTGGGACTCTTGCCTCTTCAGTTTAATGACTTTCATGGTCCTAGGGTTACAACAACAAAAGAAACTTCCAGGATTGCCATTGGTAAATGTTGAGGTCATGTGGTATCATGATTTACAAGTTCAAATCCCATCCCAATTGCCATTATAACCCAAGGATTACTTCTATTGGGATATATTTAATAGAAGCCTGCCTTTAACCAGTTAGCTTGGACTGCATGGCCATTAGGATAAAAATCAAAAGGGAAAATAACACAGGATATTCTGAAAATCTGCCTGTTTAGGTTTAATATGTAAAGTTTTAAAAATTATATTTACTTTATAAACATGTATTTAAATCCAGCTCTAACATGTCTTTCTAAAAATACTCAGGTCTGTCTGACACATTGTTCCTTTGGAGATGTGTTGTTCAGCTCTTGCAGAGCGAAGAACAGATAGTCAGGGATACAGCTGTTGGAGTTATAAGACTAGCTCTGTCTCAAGAAAATATACTTAGGAAAACAGGTAAGAAATTATGCGACTGACTTCAATGAAAGTGCAAATTTTCTCTTCATTGTGGGTTGCAGACAGTCATACCCACAATATATTTGATCACTGGTGTCCCCCATTGTGGCCAATCTCTACATGGAAGAAGTAGAAACCAGAGCACTAAACTCCTTCACAGGAACTCCACCAACCCACTGGTAGAGATACATAGATGATCCTTGGTCAAACCACTGGAAGTGGAAGCCTTCACTAAACACATTAATATTGTGGATGGCAACATGGGAGGATGTTAGAGAAAATAGACTGACCTTCTGGGACTGTGCATACACATTAAAGAGTTTTAATATTGAGAAGGCAATATTAAGGCAGAAGCCTTAATATTGAAATAAACAGGAACCCCCCATACACAAATCAGTATTTTACCTTTTGGCTCTCACCATCCACTGGAACACAAACTGGGAGTAATCAGAACCTTATGTCACTGGGCTGTAAGTTGCCTACCAGCAAGGAGAAAAAAAAGAGAAAGAATAAAAACAGAAGGAAGCACTCAAATATTACCAACTGGTCCTTCATCAAACCCACAAAAAGATCCAGTAGGAACACTTCCACAGCAGATAGAGAAGAATAGAATAACAAATGGTGCAACATTGTCATTCCATACCTTGCAGGAATATATGACACAGATTCACCCCAGGTGGTTTCAAGGACCTCAGAGTGTTAACAATTGGCTGACTGCAAAGAGTATAAATCCTTTCCATTCCCCACCAGTTAGTTAGAACTGAAAAAGCTTTTTGGATGAGAAGTGAAATATCTTCAACAAAAAAAAATGTACTTTTCTTTTTGTTTTAATCTTGTAAATAATAATAAAGATTATTTTTAAAAAACAAAACAAAAAAGAAAGTCCAGTTCCCTTTTTTAAAGCACCTTTGGGACAACCATGACCTGGATGACTGAAAATCTCCACAGACAGCCTATACATGTAAAGTGCATTTTTAATTGGTTTTATTGTAATTCCTTTATTTGATTGTTGTGAGCTGTTCAGAGTCATTTGTTGTGTGTGTCAGTGGTGGGTTGCCCCCAGTTCGGTCCAGTTTGCGTGAATAGGTAGCGGTGACGCTGTGATGTCACCGAACCGGTTCTACGCATCCTGGACTGCCCCCCCCCCACGTGCCTGTACTTACCGGTCTGTGCGCAGATTGTGCGGAGCGCGCATGCGTGCATGCACAGGAAACTTTTTTGGGTGTTTCCGTGCACCCTGACCACGCGTGAAGCACGTGCACCTTTAGAACTGGTAGGAGAGGTAAGTAGAACCCACCCCTGGTGTGTGTGTTTGTGTGTATGGCTTCCTCATCTCCTCCTCCAACTGCCTCCTGCATGCACAAAGCCTCTTATCCAGAATTTCAAGGACACATTTAGAACATCTGAAATTGGGCAAGAATATCTTGTGCCACAGAGACCTCCTCTACCAATCAATTTTTCTTTGCATTATGGAAGACTTCTTAGAAGCCTTTGCACTTGCAAAGAGCAGTAGTTGCAAAGGGAGAGGAAAAAGAAAGAGAGAGATTGGCTACAGAACTTAGCTTTACTTGTGTAGCCACTGGGCCCAATCCTCCATTTTAACATAATGATGCTACAAAAAATATCATTTTAAATACATATATTGTTTTTCTTTTTTTGTTTTACTTTCACATCTGGGGAAAGAGAAAGTTAGAAACAACAACAATAACGCCGATTAAGGAAAAAGAAAAGGGAATGCTTACCATTCACATGTCATTTACTCTTCCTTGTCAATTAGTTCATTAAGAGAGTCTGGGAATATATTTGGTAGAATGTTTAGTGAGAGTACAAAGAAGATGATAATGAGCAAAAATTGAGAAATGCAATGTGATCAGATAAGCAGTGTCCAGGGCAGGTTCTTACTTTACAGCAATTCACAAAGAATTGAATGAATATGAGGAAGCTGATTTATTATATGTGGAAATCATACAATAAAATGAACAGCACTGAAGTACAGGACATTTTCTGCTAATATGAAATTGAAGATTATGTTGCAGGCTCTGTTAATCAAACTGGTAGGATCCAGGAAAAGAGCCTTCTCTGTTGTTGCCCCCACCCTTTGGAACATTCTTCTCCCAGAGGTGAGGCCGTCACCCCCCTCCCCCCCCCACTGCTCCTGGCCTTTCAGAAAAGTCTGAAGACTGGCTCCTATTTATTACATCACGGGTCCCCAAACTTGGCAGCTTTAAGACTTGTGGACTTCAACTCCCAGAAGCTGGCTGGAGAATTCTGGGAGT
>JANHFM010010398.1:222301-234651 GCA_032468115.1 Grayia smithii | reverse complement strand
AATTTATACATTCGGTGTATAAGACGCACCCAGATTTTCACCCTCTTTTGGGGGGTAAAAAGGTGCATCTTATACTCCGAAAAATACAGTAATTTGTCTGTTAGGTAAAAAGCCATTTTGATCTGAATGTATAAACTGATTTTAAAAACTTTTTAGTTTCTACAATTATTGAAGCAAATATTTTATAATCAGCATTCAATAAAGAGATCTGTTTATAGTTTTTTTATCTATTGCAGATCTGAATCTTCTTTTGGTATGAGAGAGTAATATATGCCTCCATCCATAAATTTGGTACTTTGACTTCTAACAGTAGTTCATTAAATACATCCAACATTGGGGTACTTAGAGTGTCCTATAAGTCTTCATATAATTCTGCTGGTAGTCCATCCGGGCCTGGTGTTTTACCATTCTTTTGTCTCTTGATTGCTTCTGTTAATGCCATCATTGTTATATGTTCATCTAACATAATTTTGAGTGTTTCAGGTATTTTAGGTAAACCCGCTTTTTCTAAATATAGTTTTCTTTTATCTTCTGAAATTATCTCCTGATCATATAGTTTCCCAAAGTAGTTTTGAATCACTTTCTTTTTATCTTCATTTTGATATTGAAGAGTCCCTTCATCTTCCATTAACTGATGTATCAATTTCTTTCTCCTTTTTCAATTTATATGTCAACCATCTTCTTGGTTTATTTGCATATTCAAAGAAATGTTGTTTAGCACTTCTAATTTTTTGTGCTAATTCTTCATCTATTAAGTTCAGCTTATGTTTGTTAATTCCATTTGAGTTTTTATATTCTTTTGTGGTTTGTCTTGTAGTTCTGTCTCTAATCTCTTATATTCTTCTAATATCTTTTGTTTTTGTCTCTTTTTATTTTTCTTTCCCATATATGTTATAGCTTTTACTAGCTATAACATGCCTTGGTTGTATCCCATACATTTTGTAGTGATGTTTCTTCTTTTCTGTTCTCTTTAAAGAAAAAATCCAACACTCTTTCCATAAATTGGATAAATTCCTTTTCTTTTAGCATTGATTGGTTCAAAGTCCATCTTAATTTGCTTTTTTGTCCCTTCCATATAACTTTTATCGGATTATGATCTGCCCAGTTCCTTATTATTCCTTATTGTTCCTTATCCTTATCTGCCCAGTTCCTATTTCCTGTACGTTAGACTTTAGTTCTGCTGACATCCATATCATATATATTCTGGACCAAGATGTATATCTATTTGAGTAGAATGAATATTGATTCTCCTTGGGATGAATCTTTCACCATATACCTTGAATACCTAATTCTTTTGCCATTTTAAAAAAAGCTTTTGGAAGTGTTTTTCTGGCCTTTCTAGTTTTATAGTCTTTTTTTTAAGTTTTTATTTTTTATTTCTCATACACATCTTTACATGTACAGTCTCTTATACCTCATTCATCATTCAACTTATCCTTTAATTTTCATTTCCATTTTTGTTTGTTCGGGGCTGTTTCTTTACCATTTTTCTTTATTTCCCCACAACCTTTCTTTTTACTTCCCTTCCCTTCTCCATCTCTTCCTACTTCCTGCATTCCTCCTCTCCTACCCTTCCCTACTTCCCTTCCCTGACTCCTCTCACCTTCCTCCCTTTCTAACCCTCTCTCCTCCTCTTCAGCCCCCTTCCATTTCTTTATCTCCTGTGCCCTGTCTTCTATCTCTCCCTCCCTTTCCTCTCTTCTTCCCTCCTTTCTCTCTACTCCTTCTCTCCTTTCCCACTCTCTTGTTATTTTCCTTTCACTTCCATCTATTATGGTATTCAAACAGTCCCATTCTATTTACATCCATTTAATTTCAGTTTCTTCTTTGTTTAATAATTATATCTATTTCATCATTTATGTACATTTTTATAATAATCCCACTTTCCCTCTTTTCCCCTTCTCCCTTTTTCCTTTATCTAAGCGTCGTCTGAGTTCTTATTTTCTAACAGTTTTTCTCATTTATCTTTTCCCACTCTGCTTTATCTCAGTAACTTTAACCATATTTCTTTTCCAACCAATCATAAAATTTTCCCCATGCCTTGAAATACACCGACTCTTCTGTATCTCTTATTCTTAATGTCAGTCTATTCATTTCTGCACAATCTAAGATTTTCATTACACCTTCCGACGGGATTTTATCTATTTTCCAATTTTATGCAAACACTATTCTGGCTGCTGTTATTACATGAATAATCACACAAGTATCTTCTTTGCTATATTTTTCCAGTAATATTCCCAGTAAGAATATCTCTGGCCTCAACTGTATAGTCTGTTGTATCACTTCCTCTAACCATGTCTGCATTTTAACTCAATAGTGCTTTTTTCTTCTTTACATAACCACCACGTATGATAATAAGATCCCGGCATTCGATGACATTTCCAACATTAAGCAGATTTATCTTTAAACATCCTGGCTAATCTATCAGTCTTCAGGTGCAATTCAAGGTGTTGGTTATTGCCTATAAAGCCCTATATGGCTCAGGACCAGGTTACCTTCTAAATTGTCTCCTACCCTGCGTCTCCCTGTGACCAGTAAGATCCCACAGGGTCAGTCTCCTCCGGGTTCGGTCAGCCAAAGAATGTCGGCTGGCGGGTCCGCAGGGAAGGGCCTTCTCTGTGTCTCTGACTCTCTGGAACCAACTACCTCCCGAGGTGCAGACTGCCTCCACCCTACTGGCCTTCCACAAAGCAGTTAAAACCTAGCTTTTCCGGCAGGCATGGGGCCGTTGATCTCGCTATTATGTCTTAGCGAGATCCAGCCCCAGACAGGATGTGAATTTTTTTTTTATGATTTCATTGTTTTAAACTCACTTTTTTATAATTCTTATATGTTCGATGTTGTTTTAATGTGATATTTTTATTGTGAGTCGCCTGGAGTCCCTCGGGAGATGGGTGGCATAAAAATTTAAATAAATAAATAAATAATCTTTCTGTTGGCATATGCCATCTATAAAACATCTTATACAAATTTTCTTTGTATGCTGTTGCCATTGTTAATTTATAATTTCTCTCCCATAGTTGTTGCCATTTCTCCAATTCTATAGTATAACCAAAGTTTTTTGCCTATTCTATCATTGTAAGAAATATAGTTTTATTCACCAACATCTGTTGCCTACTTCTCAGCAAAATTTGGCTACATTATGGATAATAATGGTTTTATGATATGCTAGAAGATAGGACACATACCAATAGTCATCAGTCCCTGGGAGTTCCTTTATGAGGGGATGAATTATAGCAGGGTAGTCAGGAAATTTTATTTGTAGAAGGGAATCTTTTTATATTTACCATTAATGAATCCTCAAGGGAATCCTTTGAATCTAGCTGGAACAAATGCTCTATGATGTCTATTGTTTATTAAGGATTAGAAATAATCAGTTGGTTGATGGTAAAAGACATTCTCCAAGATTTACACTGCCTTGGTGCTAAACAGATATCTTGTGCCGTCCCGCATCAAGGTTCCATCCTTCAGTGAAATTCTTGTTTGATTGTATCCCAATATCAATAGATCAAAGTTCTATCAACAGAATAAAGTTCTTCGTTCTCTGATTAGTTTCTGTAAAGAGAGACATACCCATTATCCTTTCCCATTAAATATCCCAATCAAAAAAGATGCTGATTAGTTTTCATATGAGAAAAAGGATATGGAAGCATGATTAGTATCTTGTATAGAGGACTAAGGGCTTGGCTGAAGCAATAAATTGTTCTATTTGTAAAAATGCACTCACACAAATAAAGAATTGTGCGATTGCTATTATTGAGTGACCTGAGAATGATGGCCAACATTCACATGTTGTTGATATACAGAGACTCAAATGCATAGATATCAACATACACAAGCATGCTGTTTCTTAGTTATACAGATGCATAAATACACCCACTGTAACTGGTGGTTTTGGAGCAGCTATATCACGACAAACATCATCTCAAAAAAGATACTGTACAGTTCAGCAAAATGCAGGAAAAGGACCCAAAATGACTTAACACATTTGATGCTTTTCAACATAGGGAAAATATTTGTTGGATAGGAAGCATAACTAAGATCTCTCTTTCTCAGAAGAAATATTGGACCTAGAGATGCTGATGGCAAAATCTATAGCATAACCTTTGGTAACCTCTATACCATACCGGTGGTTCTCCGGATCCGCTTCAACCTATTAACCTATAAAGCCCTTCATGGCATCGGCCCAGGGTACTTGCAGGACCACCTTCTGCCTTCATCCCACCACCCGTGCGCTCACACAGGGCTGCTCTCCTCAGGGTACCATCCGCCAGACAGTGTTGGCGGGTGGTTCCCCAGGGCGAGAGCGTTCTCTGTGGGTGCACCTACCCTCTGGAACGAACTTCCCACGACCTCCGGACTACCCCTAACCTTCACTCCTTCCGCCGCGATCTGAAGACATGGCTCTTCAATCTTATCGGCTGATGTGATGGGTTTTTATTCCTCAATTTTAATGTGTTTTAAATTTTTAGTTTTAATGGGTTCACTATTGCATTTATTTTTATTATTGTTTTTAGCTATTTATTGTGATTTCTACTTGTGAGCCGCCCCGAGCCCTTCGGGAGAGGGGGCGGCATATAAATGCAATAAAACATAAATATAAACATTAATGAAAAGGTATCCTATATGGTATTCATACAGAAATGTTTACAAATGACAAGCTGTACAATCACATTTGTACTTAAAGGATCGTATGTATGAACTTCCAGCCTAAAAGTTCCCATTTCACTGCAAGGGTATTAAATGGCAGTATCTTATTACTGCTAATAAGAAGTGTTGATTTTAGATCCCACAGTGTGTAATACTGGAGCATGATCCTGTAGCAAAGTTGAATGATCAGCCTATAGGGGAGGAGTCGTCCACATCCCATCTCCTGAGCATACCAACCTTAATCCCCTTTGAAACAAGTTCAGTTTAGAAATAATTTAGCATTGCAGTAATTGTTGGATGACTTTTGCCACTTTCAATTAGGGAGATGATTTTTGAGTTGAGCCATGCTGACGGTGCAACAAAATGCCACTACATTTAAGAAGAAGCACCAAACCATTGAGGCTGTTGGCTTTTTTTTTTAGTTTGGTGTAGTGGTTAAGTACTAGCCCTGAAAGCAGAAGACTGTGAGTTCTAATCCTGCTTTAAGCATGAGAACTGGCTGAGGGACCTTGGGCCAGTCACTCACTCTCAGCCCAACCCACCTTACATAGTTTCTGGGGAAAAATAGGAAGGAGAAGGAGTGTTCTCCTTCTCACTGCCTTGAGTTATTTATGAAAAATAGTAATGGTGAGATAATAAACAAACAAAAAAAATGGATAGATGATAGATAGATAGATAGATAGATAGATAGATAGATAGATAGATAGATAGCTGTAGTTTAAGTGTACCACACACTCTTCATACCTAAAGCCCCAGGCTTAATCTTCTGAATTACTGTATAGGCCTGAAACATCTGGCTGAAGTCTCAGAGGGCTATCAATAATCTGATTCAATAGAAGACAGCTCTCTGTGTTCAATTCCAAAATAGGAATTGAATGTAAACTATTTAAACAGTCATGTAGGTTTAATATCTTTTTTTTGAAAAAAAAAATATTTTGGAAGATTATTTTGGTTTCCTATAAGCTTCTCCCCTCCCCCACTTCACATTTTGTAAAATATACAAACTTGTTACACATACATAGATACATACATAGAGAGACACAGTCACATTACTAGGAGTAATGCTACTTTGTTTTCTTCTCCATTGACCATGATGGTTCTGCAACCCCAGACCCCAGGGAGTTAAAATAACATGTACTGTAAGTAAGCAGATAGATGTGTATTTTAAAAGATAACAAGGGTCTAGAAGGCAAGGGTCTAGAAGATGAAAAAAACCCAACTTCTTGATCTTACTCCATTCCAGCTACCTTCTATTCTAGCACAGGCCACATGTGGGAACAAGTTCAGGACAGTGATATGTTGCACTTTGATCAGCAAAGTGCATTACGGTAATTATCAAGATCCAAAATGTGCAAAGGTAAGTGGCACCATTTTCACTTTATAGCCAGAAGTAAAGTGAAATTTGCAAATTTCATCTCTTCCATATTAAATGAGATCCCTGGAATATTTGACTAGTATGATATAATTGGTGTTGGTTCTACATGACAGAAATCAGATCATAGGAAGTCTGATATTACTTCATCCAGTTTAGTATCAACACTTAATGTAGACTGCTGTGAATCTGTATGGGATTTGGCTGAATACAAATTGAATAAATAAACAAACACTGAATGGAAACATCTTTTCAGCACTTTAAATAGGGCATTTGTCTGAAACCCACCTGGAGATACCAAAGATAGAGTTTGGGATCTCTTGCATGGCAAGTTTATATTTTGTTACTGAGTTGTGGCCAGCTGTTTCTTGTTTATTAGCATGAGAAGGGTGGCAAGGCAAGACATTTCTCATCCATTACAGTAGGAGGTAATGGAGGATGGGTAAAAAAAGAGCTGGTGCTGTGCCATAAAGAAGGTGGAATGCTGCATGGCACATCACCAAGTGCAATGCAATAAATTATCAAAATGTGTTAGCAATACTGATGATATACCATGGTTTAAGATTACCACATTGCACAAAGGGCACTAGAGGATAGAATAGCAAGAAGCAAGGGAAAAATTCTCCTCTCTCTGCTTCTTGGGAGAAGAGAAAGAAGGAAGGAAGGAAGGAAGGAAGGAAGGAAGGAAGGAAGGAAGGAAGGAAGCTCACTCTATTAAAAGTTTATAAAAACAAAATTATTTTCATATTAAAGCAATCTTATTAAGCATAATAGCAATAGCATTTAGACTTATATACCACTTCATGGTGCTTTACAGCCCTCTCTAAGCTGTTTACAGAGTCAGCATATTGCCCCCAACAATCTGGGTCCTCATTTTACCAACCTCAGAAGGATGGAAGGCTGAAGGTACAACTAATTATTTTAGTTTATAGTTTTACTTTATATTATTTACTTAATTAATTGATTGTTGTGAGCTACCCAGAGTTTTATTTTCTTAAAAACACATGACACACCAAAGAGGAGACTTTTATTACCATCTACCTCATGGGATAGAAACCAAGGACTATGAAGGAGTATGAAGGTGGGAGGAGACAAAACCAATATCAGGAACCCTTCTCCTGGAAATGGAAAACAAGTGTACTGTACAATAAAACCTTAACTTGATGCTTTATTTATACCCTTGAGCTCCAATTTAGCTTCACAAAAATTCTCTGTCCACTCAGAGTCTTTCTGGAGTTGGGTGGCCTCTAACCTACAACAAATTCTTAGAAAATAAAAAGAAGGATACGTGCAATAGCCCAGTGCTTTGCCACAAAGTCTCAACAGCTTGTCTTATTATAAACAGATGTTTGGGGACTGGCAACCATCTTGGCAACCATTTTATGAATGGATTTTGTGCAAATGTCCATGATATGCTTGTTGAATACCCATGTCCTATTGGGCTAAAAAGACTATCTTTGCCTGCAGTCCCTTGTTTAGCCCATCTTTGCACTCTATTTGATACATGCTCTGGTCAACGCATCAAAAACTGTTGTAGTAGTTTAGTTCTCTGTTCAGCCATGTAATCTGATTTATGACAATATGACATGGGGTAGTTTTTAAAAAATGAGTTTTAAAAACAGTGTATCATTCATTCACTCAGTCACAATAATTCCATCACTGTTGGAAAAAGGAAACAGGAAGTCAGAAGTTAGCCATTCAGTGCTCCCTATAGCCAGCTTCTGATATAAACAGAAAAAGCCAGTTTCCCTCTGGTCACATCTGAAGTTCAGATGATAGACTTGTCCAAAAAAGTAAAAAGGGGTTTGTTAATTCTCTACTAAGTTCATGCTAAAATAATATATATCTGTTCAGAGCTGTTCAGTAGTAGGATCAGTGGTGGGTTGCTACCGGTTTTCCCCAGATTGGGCGAACTGGTAGCGGTGGTGGGAGGCTCCACCCATCTGCCCGGACATCTCTGTGCATGCATAGAAGTGTTGTGAGTGGCCACAAGCAAACAGGTAGCGAACGAAATTGAAACCCACTACTGAGTAGGCTCATTTGCACAATACTGTTCCAGAACTGTTAGAGGTAACCAGCTAGAAGACATATTTGAGGAAATGCTGAAGTGAAGAAGGCACCAAGTAGATAGGTAAGGGTGGAAAAAATAAATATTATTTAACCCTATAAACATTTTTTTAGAAATATTGTTACCAAAAAACCCCCACCAAACCAGCCTTCTTCACATAGGGCCTTTCAGACTTTCTCTACAACTGTTCCATATTCTCCAGCCAGTAAATTCATGCTGGGAAGAAAGATTAGAGTCAAATGCTAACTCATCTCAAATATACCAAGTTGTGAAAGGTTACGCTAACAGAACAGTTCCTCTAATTGCTTTATAGACTGTGAAGCTATTGGAGGAAACCAAAAAAGAAAAATTATCACCTTTTCTTGAAAGGACTGAAAAATTATTGCTTTTAAATAGCATGAAGAGATTCAGTGGATGATTAAACCATGCATCAAAAATGCTTCTTGTTTGGTAAGTCAGATGACTGCCATACTTCCCAAGAGCAGATAAGATCTAATAGTGCTCCCTCTGTTTATGAAAAAGACCTATGGCTGTTTCCACACATCGTCTTTCTCTTGCTGTTTCTCAGATTATGTTAAGAGGGAAGAATAACAGTTATATTGTGTTATTATATTATTATATTATATTATATTATAACATTTCCACCCATCTTAAACACCCATTTTATGGTTGGCTCATAACTTGTACGGATAGAAAATGAAAACTGAAGTTTATACTTAAGGAGGTGACCAAAATGATAGCTCAAGTCAATAAGAATGAAGTCAGGAAAGCTAAAACTCAGAATGACATAAAACTGGGGAGGAATGCAAAATATTATAAGAAGGACAGGGAGCAGTATGTGTGAATTAAGAGTGAAGGAGGCTGTTGTACTTCATGTGAATAAGGTGGGCAAGTAATAATGGGAAATAGGGAGGTGATAGAACTGCTTAATACCTTTGTATCTGTCTTTTCTCAGGAGAGAGCTTTCCTGAATGTGATGGAGGAAAAAGCATAAAGAGCTCAGGACTGATCCAGTGACAATTCATTTTGTTACCTGAAGCCAGGGGTCAGCAACCCGTGGCTCTGGAGTCACATGTGGCTCTTTCATCCTCTGCTGTGCCTCCCTGTTGCTGGTTGGCACTATAGTTTTAAGACGAGCTTCTGGTTGGGGGGGGGGAAGCATGGCGTGCCAGGAGGAGACTCTATGGCAAGGGACGGGTTTTCTGGTAAGCTCCACAATTAATAAGGCTTTTGGTTAGGAAAGGTAGAGGAAAAAGGATACCACACTAGGAGGAGACTCTATGGTGGGGGAACCGGACTTCCAATAGGCTCCAGAATTGAACGGGCGGCTTCCCGTTAGGACCTTTGTGGCTCTTTGAAGGTTTAAGGGTGACGACCCCGCCTTAAGCAAATCCAGGTCTTTTAGGGCTATGTCCTCAGGATGTGACATACTGTAAATGATAGGAGCACAGCTGGCTGTGATCTTTGAAATCTTCTGGAGAACTAGCAAGGTAGCATAAGGCTGGAGACAGCAAAATATAGACCCATTATTCATAAAAAGGAAGAATAAGGACCTGGGAAACTATGGACCATATAATTTAACACCTACACTGGAGAAAGTACTGAATAGGTGGTCAAACAGCATGTCTGAGAGCATTTAGAAAAGAATGGTATAATTTCCAGGTGGTAGTTTTGCCAAGTCATGTCAAGCTTGCCTTTTTCCTTTTTTTATGATAAATGACTTGTTTGGTAGACCATGGGAATGTTTCAGATATAATGACTTCCTTGGTTTTTATTAACTGGTCCAGATGCATTAGTATCATCTAAATCTCCTGAATTACCAGCAAATTGATACATGCTTTAGACTATTTTAATTATACATTACTAAAATGTCAATCACCATGCAAAAACTAATCCTACCATACAAAAAAGGGGTATCGGAAATGACAGCCAGAATCCTCCAACCCTTAGGAATAACAATAGCCCACAAATCCACAGTCACACTCTGCCAGGGATTATCCAGAACCAAAGACAAAATATAGACAGATGAAAGAAACAATGTCATCTGCAAAAGCAACTGTAATCAACGCAACCAATTCTACATGGGACAAACATCATGTTAATTAAAAACCAGGATTCATGAACATCAGCTGGCAATCAAATGCCACGATCCCAAATCCTTAATCTCTATCCACACCGACACTAAACAGCACCAGTTTGACTGGAACAATACAAAAACCATTGGCCAGTCCACCACCCGCCATGCTCATGAGTTCATCGAAGCCTGGCACTCCACAAGCAATTCCATCAACAGACACATTGACCTACAACCAGCCTACGATCCCCTCAGAATCCAAATCAACCACACAGCCAACCACAGAAAGCACCGACTTTCAATCACCTCATGCAATTCCCCCCCCACTCATACACCCCAGTTCACCTCCAAAGAACCCTGACTTGAACTAATCTCCTTATCACAAGACCCATCACAAGACTCACAGATGACTCATCACAAGACCTGTCACAAGACCCTCACTTGACAGCCCACAATCTTGGAGAATGAACCTTTACCCTCATCCTATACCTGAGCTACAGATATTCATCACTATAGCAAATTTAGATTTCTTTTAAAGATACATATGTCTTGATTCTTCTATTTCTTTGGTTTTTGTTAGTATCTTTTTGTCCATTTCTTTCTGTATATCAAATCAATACATGAATAAAATGTGAAAATATTTTAACATTTTCTGACATGGACTCCTTTGGAAGCTCCCTTCAGCAGCAACATAAGACCCTTTCTCAGAAAAATATATTTAAATGTGTTAAATAAAATAGTGAAAATAAAGTTGGATTCTATTGGATGGATCTCTATTCATGAACCCTAAGCTAAGAACCTCTACTCAACAATAGGGATGTAAGGCCTTTCTTTAGTAGGATATCTAAAAGATAGGATTTAATGTTCCATAACTTTCTTCTATGTTTCTTACTCTGTTATGGTGGGGAAAACATTTATAAATTCAATTGAGAAATCCACGAACCTCAATATGATCTTTTAATTTAAAAATAGATAACTGAGTTTAACAGCAGCATTATTAATACTAAATTTAACCCACTTGCATTAGGAACTGTACAAAATACACCCACAGAAGACAGAGCTTTCCTGAATGTCTTAAAGTAAATGAACAAGAAAGGGCTTGTAGTCACAGCAGGGGTCAGGGACCAAGGAAAAGGTCAATTTATGTCCTGAAAGCTCTCTTCAGTAACAATATCTGAAAGAGGCAAAGCTTCAAGACATAAGCTTGTTTTTTTTTAATGAAAAAGAATTAGCAAAATGTAATTATCCTTCATTTACTGTACATATTCCAGTGCTGGAGTACTTCATGTATTTGCCTAAATTAGATGGATCTCCTTTTTCCTAGCCAGCCTTCCCCTATCTGTTGTCTTCTAAGTGTGCCTTCCAGATTCTCCTATTATTTGAGAAAGACTTGGGATGTGCCCAGGTGTAAAAAAAGAAGGATTAGTTGGCTTAGAATAATCTTTAAGTGTGCAGAAGTACAAAGTAGAAGAAAGAAAGATCCAGGGAATTGTCACTGGTTGTTGAGGATGAAAAAAGCAGTAGCAGCACCATTTAAAGCAGAGAAAAAGCAGAATGGACTTCTCCAAAAAGGAAAATGATAATTGGATTCAAAATAACTTCATTTTACACTGTGAAATCCTGCCACAGAACCTACAAGTTCCACTGATTCTGGTAGCTCATAATGTTAGTCCTTTAATAAAGCTCAGTGTATAATGAGTCGGGAGACTCACTAAGTATTCATCTGTGCATGGTTTGGTTTGGGTTTTCCTTCTTTCTTTGCGGTTTCCCCTTCTGTCTCTCTTTAATATTGTTCTCTTACAAAATTTCAATAGACAGGCAGACATGACAAAGCCAGTGGGACTTTGTTCAAAATGTAAGGAATCCCTGTGTGTGTATGTGTGTGTGTGTGTGTTGATCGGCTGATGGGTGTCATGGCTTAGGACTGGGGTTCTTGCAGGACTACCTTCTGCCAGCAGCAGTCTCCCATCGTCCAGTTCGCACCCACAGAGAGGGCCTCCTTAGGGTGCCGTCGGCCAGTCAATGTCGGTTGGCGGCCCCCAGGGGGAGAGTGTCCTCTGTGGTCGCTCCATCCCTCTGGAATGGGTTACCCACTGAGCTCCGGACTGTCCCTGACCTCCGCTCCTTTCGCCGTGACCTAAAGACTCTATTTTTTTCTACATCATGGCTGAGTTGATGTGGGTGTT
>JANHFM010010398.1:126621-137340 GCA_032468115.1 Grayia smithii | reverse complement strand
ATTACAGTTATGAAGTAGCAACAAAAATAATTTTATGGTTGGGGGTCACCACAATATGAGGAACTGTATTAAAGGGTTGCGGCATTAGTAAGGTTAAGAACCACTGTCCTAAGGAAAAGGATTTTGAAGAGTATATCTCTCAAGTGAAAAATTGCAAGTTCCCCTGTGCTGATCCTTAGACTGTAACCTTACAACTGTGCCAGCAAATAGATGAGAAGTATGAGAAAACATGAATGTGAAGACAATCTTGTGGAACAATTATTTCTGAATTTTATTCAGGGCACACTTTTTAGGGCCAAAAAACTTTGAAAATGAGAAAAGCAAGGATGGTAGCTACCAGAGCTGATCCTGATCTGTTGCAAAAGAGAACTGAAGGATAGCGCTGTAAGTTTTTTGATGAGTCACAGTCTTAATTACTAGTGGGATTCCTGACCTAGCTAATGTTGAGCGTACTCTAAGACTTCATCCTCAAATAGCCCACAAATGTAGATTGAACAGTTTTTAAATGTTCCAATTAATTTTTATTAGAGTGATACCATTTTTGGAATGAAATCCAATTTTACTGCCATCAGCAGATATTTCATTATTACTCAGACAATGTGAAATGTATTCATTATATGAATTTTATTTATTTATTTATTTATTTAGCTTTTGTTATTTGAGATGTTGTAGGAACTTGGATATTTAAGTATCATGTTCTTAATATACCACTTTGTTTTAAAAAGTCATAGGGCAATAAACCCATGTAGAAATCTATAAAATGTCATGTTTTTTTGTTTTTCAGAAAAATGTGAAGAACCTCTGGTCTCCAGTTTAGCACCCTCCTTCTTCAGCAGTTCATCATCTCTGTCATCTACATCAAATAGCTATTCGCCAGGGTTTGCCAAGCTAAACAAAAGAGGAGGTAGGACTTTTGCTTTTAAAACTTTGAATTATTGTATATAATATATTATATTATTATATACTATTTATTTATTTATTAAATATTAGTATATATACACACACACACACACACACACACACATATATATATATATATATATATATATATATATGCAAGTATATATATAGATGCATGTATATATATATATATTTGCATATATATATACAAGTATATGGTGTATTCGGCTTTTTTCCTGTGTAAGATTGAGAGTATCTTGGCGACATTTCGACGAGGTCCCACTCATCATCTTCAGGCTGGTGTCTTCGGCTTTGTGCTTGTGACAGCAAAGCGTGATTGGCGCTGCCGTCTCTCTATAAATACTGGTGGGGAGGTTTGGAGTGCTGGCTTTGTTGCTGTAAGGTTTTGTTTCTTTATTGTTTCTATAGTGGAATGAGTTTTGTATGTGTGAGGTGATGGATTCTGCATAGGGCTGAATTGTTTGGCAAGAAATTTGGCAAGATTCGGTAGAGGTGAGCCTATGGAGCCTATGGGTCTAAGTTTCAACGAGTGGGACCATGTCGAAACATCGCCAAGATACTCTCAATCTTACATAGGAAAAATCCAAATAACACCCAGACTTGCATACCTATACCCATGAAAATCTAGAAATATATATATATATATATATATATATATATATATATATATATATTCACACACACACATATAAAAGAAAACAATCATCTACATTTTCTTCTGGAATAAGAAGCTTGTGCTATGGCCAATAATGCATGACACATTAGACAGATGTTCTCAGTTTATGGAACAATTTTAAAAAATACTTTTATGCAAGTAGTTATTTTATTTATAGAAAAGAAGTGTCCTACTCTGCTCATAGTTAAAGCCCATTTGTAATTTCATTTACAGAATGAGAATTAAATAGGGCAGCAGCGGGCAATTATAGGGGCCACACTTTGTGTTTGTGACCAGCTTGGTGAAACAAGCAGTGACATCACTAGAGGAATTAAAACAAAGTAGAACCTTTTTTAAAAAAAATTGTAGGGAATTTGCAGAGGTTTAAGGTCCCCATTTTGTTCTTTCAATTAAAAAAAAAATTAAAGGGTGTTTTCAAGGCTTTAAAGGAGTTCAATGGATTGCTTAACTCTTTGTAAAATTTAAGGCTCCTATTTTGCCCTTAAAATCCTCAATTTTTTCCCAAACAAAACATGGGAATCTCTCTGGAACTACAAGAAAATATTGGTGGAGGAGGGCAATTTATCCTCTTTTGAATAAAGTCTTTCAGGTTTTCAGCTCTGCTTTCAAACCAATATGTTGAACAAATCATCACTTCTTTGGTGCTTGCAAAGGCAAGATGAGGCTCTTTGCCCAAATGGCATTTTTGGACTTACGTTCCATTCCTTTTTCTTGTAGCTGAATTAAGCTTGTTTCAGGAAACCAGCCTATAAACTACACATTATTAGAGATACTTCCCCCCCGCCGGCCTTCCCCCAGTATGCAAAGTTATCAGGATTGCAGCTCTTAAAAAAAGATGTACAGGAAAAAATGAGAACCAAAGAAAATAAAAACTAATCATTTTACAAGCAGAGTTTGTCCACTTGGGTTCCTTGTCATGATTTGGAAAGTTTGGCTGTTGTGCTGGACATCTGGCTCACTTTGTACTCTCGGATAGATTGTGTCCAGACAGACAGCAATGCCAGCTGGGGAGAGTTAAAAAACAAACAAACAAACACACAAACACACATTTAAACAAGCCAGAATAGAAGGGTTTGGACCCCGTGAGATAACAACTCAAGGAAGCAACTTTAAGGAGCGAAAGATACAGGGCCAAAAAATTGTGTATTCCATATGAAACAGGGCCAGAATTACTGCCTTTCCTCCGCCAAGGCTGCTTCTAAATATTGAACCTTGTTAGAGATTCCCTGATATTTCATTGCATTATAAGAAAAGCACGCCTATCATATACACATACTCCAGCTGGTTGCAAAGAAATAGAATGACCAGTTTATTGCTATGGGTATAAAAGAATATCGATTTCTGCTAAATTTAGCTGGCTAATTTTCATTTGGTAAAGTTGATGTGCTCCTATGGTATTTACTTTGAGTCCCAAGTGTTTTGGGATAAACTGCACATCAAAATCTTTGCCACACTTTTATGACCAGAAGTTCCTGTTCCTGCAGCTGTACCTGCCCTAAAAGGTGCCTTAATGTTCTTTCAAAGGGGGCCATTTCCTCCTTTTATCTCTCATCCATTTACACAGAACAGTTGGCCTAATTTCCTTAATCTGTGATGCCATAAAACTTGCTCTGTGCTGCGCATTCCAGCTCACATTCTTTCTTAGGAGATACCCTTAGGAATAGTATTGAGTTTGCCCCTCACTTTCTCTGTTTGCCTTGGAAGGATGTTTTCAAATGGCTTATTTCCAATAGTTTATTTTGGACAAAACAACACTGGATGCTTTCATAATGTTCATAAAATTGCTTCATTAACAAATATAAGGAGTGCATAAGGAGCGGGGACGCATATATGGTTATTATCCTGCATCAAGATGATGAAAAAAGTATGGGCATTCTTCAGCGGTACTTCTGAAATTTGAATCTGCTATGCAAGAATATTTCCCAATCAAAACTAAAGTGTAGCTTTAAAATAGTCCTACACTAAAAGAGAGACAGCAGCCATTAACACTTAGTGAAGTTACTTTACTTCAAAAGCTGGAGAAAGATTCTTAGCTATCCAAAGTCTCTAAACTGTTAATAGTTATTGCTGATGAAATAGCAGTGTGATCCTGCACCATTAGCACATCAGTAGGCTAATGTTTTTCAACATCTAAAGCTACAATTCTTTAAATTATTACTTAAGTAGACATTATTAAAGGTCAGTGGGAAAACGTTTATTTTATGGTCTCCTTAAAGGCCAGTGTAGATAACAATCCCATTATATTACCGGTATTTTGGAATATATAAGCAAGTTGAATTGCTTATGGGTGTATTTATATGTACTCTATGTGCATTTTCTGATAGTTCAGCTTATAAAGCTAAATAAAGCTAAAAATAATTTATTGTCACATAAATGAAAATGGGTCACATGTGCCTTCTAGATGTTACTGGATTATAGCTCCTACCTATGATTGAAGAAAGCTGGAATTTGGCAACATCTGGAAGGTCATGTGCTTGCCATCCTCATTTCCAATGTTGCAAAACTAGAATATTTTTTCAAGCAGAAGACTCTATTTTTTAAAATAAATATCTGTACAACAGATGTGTTTAAACATGGCTTCCTTAAAATGTGAGCCTCTGATCCAGTGAAAATATCATTTATAACTGGAAAAGAAAAATAGTTTGTACTAGTACTTACCTACACATGTAAGGCTGGATGCCAAACTTACCTGCCTCTATACTAAGAAAAAGGCCTCTTTCTATATACTGCTTATAGATTTATATATTGAACAATTGCATCAGCCAAGGGCCCTGCAGAGTGCCAAAATGTATAATATAAAACAGGATGTCCAAAGCATGACATCATAAACAGATAATGCAGCCAAAGTTTGCATCCAAGGGCAGATTGTGATAAATAGCTGTAGTACTTTCTATTTTTGTAACTGTTAATTTTGGCTCCCCATCTGTAACAGGGGGAATATGTAAACCGGCCTATCCATTTCCCTCTCCTTATGCACAGTTTCATCCCTGATTTTTGGAAGAGTGTTCACTGAATGCTATTGTACTTATGGATATTTTCTGTAATTTCTCTGAAGACTAAACACTCAAAGGATACATCTGGAATGCCCTTCTCTGTTTGGATGACATGTGATGGGCCCACCTAACAAAACAAAGAAGGGACCATTGGAAATTATAATTCTATTTTATGTAGAGCTACCAGATTCGGGTTTCTAAAATCTGGATAATTGCCAAATGGCAGGAGAAATGTAAAAAACAGTAGCTCTTTGCAGTGGTGGGTTGCTATTGGTTCTACCCGGATAGGTGAACCGGTAGTGGCAGTGGCGAGAGGACCTGCCCACCCACGCTGAATGCACACATGAGTGAACCGGTAGTGACAGGTTTTGCAACCAACTACTGGCTCTTTGGCATCATCTAGTGATTGTCCAGAGTTCTGCAGTCCATGTTTGATTGCCTGAAACTTTGAAACTCTCAGTTGATGACAGTATCTGATGGATTTATAGTATGAGTCTGAACGTTAAGCAAGGTCAGAGTCCTCTGTAGGATTTTGCCAGGTCAGGGTAGAGTAGAATATTAACAATTTTTTTTGTATCTCTTTGATGCCATCTTCTGGAATTTGCTGAGCTTTATCTTACGATGAATTTAATGGATCAAAAACCTGTTGCATCTTGCAATGTTCCGTATAGTAAAAATATATGAATTAATATTGGTACTTTCTGTTAATAAGCACCAGTCTTTTCCCCATTTGCTGCTGTTGTTGTTTTTGTGCCTCTGTGTATATAGTTAGGCTATTGCAAATTTTATAAAGTACATTTGCCATAGGGAGGAGTGGGATGGATTCTTAAGTTTTATCAGTAGTTGGACATGTCTTTAGAATTAACCGCTCATATCTTTGGCATTGACTTTAATTTCTATAAAATGTAAAAGAAACGGGAGAGCAAATAAATAAAAGAGTAAAAAGGAACAATGGTTAAAGTCAGACATAATAGGAAACCGCATTTGATATACCTAGCTCATGACAAACCTTCTATAGTACTTGTGAACATGGCTCAACAGTGCCCTCTAAAGTGTCTGATAAATTAACCCTATCTTGGGAGGTTTGAATAGGTTAAAGCAGAGGTCCTCAAACTTGGCAGCTTTAAGACTTGTGGACTTCAACTCCCAGAATTTTCTGGCTGAGGAATTCTGGGAGTTGAAGTCCACAAGTCTTAAAGCTGCCAAGTTTGGGAATCCCTGGGTTAAAGTATAACTTTTAATCCCTAGGTATATCTCCAATATTTTCATATAATATTATTACTGGATAGAACTAATAAGCATCTTTCTCTCTCAACTCCAAAGTGATCAGAAGGTGGACTTTTCAGTCCCTGAATTATTTTCTGATTTGCTGGCTAGATTGCTAACAACAGAGACAAGAGTGTTTTGTTTGACTGAGCAAAACAATAGCTGTTTTTTTCAAAGAATTTGTCTTTTACTTATCCTTACCATTTATCAGCTGATGAGAACATTTCTTTTTTTTTAAAAAAAGTGTGTGTGTGTCAGTAGTGGGTTGCTCCCGGTTCGGTCCGGTTTTATAGAATAGGTAGCAGTGACGCTGTGACATCACCGAACTGGTTCTAATAGTCCCAGACCAAAGCCCCACCGCGCGCCCGTACTTACTGTCCCTGCGTGCAGCGCACTTGCGCGCATGCGCAGGAAGCTTTGTTTGCTTAAAAAAGCTTCTGTGCATGCGCAGGAGCGCCCATTTGGGACGCACGATCCGAAGCGCATGCACCTACAGAACCGGTAGCAAAGGTAAGTAGAACCCACCCCTGGTGTGTATGTGTATGTGTGTGTGTGTGTGAGAATCTAACAGCATCTAAGCTGGAGACAAATATATACTGAATGGAGAATTCATAGGCAATGATTGACTCATTAACTTGATTGGGATTTTTCTGTGTGTGAAAAAGTCCCTTCACTTGTCTTTCCTGTTTTTTTAAAACTACATCTTTGTCTGTATTGTTTTAAAGGGGAATGTTGTACTAACATATTCCTCATGTGCAAGACCAGGGGTGAAATCCAGCAGGTTCTGACAGGTTTTGGAGAACCAGTAGCGGAAATTTTAAGTAGTTCGGAGAACCGGCAAATACCACCTCTGGCTGGTCTCAGAGTAGGGTGGGAATGGGGATTTTGCAGTATCTTTTTGTTGGAGTGGGGTGGGAATGGAGATTTTGCAGTATCCTGTCACACCCACCAAGCCACGCCCACCAAGCTACACCATGCCCACCAAGCCATGGCCACAGAACCAGTAGTAAAAAAAAATGAATTTCACCACTGTACAAGACTGCCTTATTAACCAGGACTCCAGACTTGGGGATTCAGAAAGTTCAAGAGGTTTTGTTAAATTCTGTATATCTGGCTTATGGGCTAGAGAATCCAAAGCATCTTTCTTTTTATGTAGGATTTCTTCCTCCATGACTGGGCTAAAGGGCGAGGTCTGATGATGAATTCCTCAGCTTGATATATGAGGTTGCATTAGGCAGTTCAGTGTAATAGCATACTTTTTATTTACTTGAGGAACCCCTGGAAAAAAAAGTGTCTACCAGCAGGATAAATCTACTCTTCCAGCATGGTTGAATTGTAGCTTTTGACCAGCATTGTCAGCATTTGAAACAAGGACTTCAACAAGCATAATTGTCCCCAAGTGATGATGTATTCTCTGTTCATAAATCTCAGGGTGAATGTAGGTTGGATGGGCACAGGGAAACAAGCAACACTCTTTTTGTTCTACAGGCAGTAAATCATTCCTTTTCAAATAGTTGTAGGCTTGATTTGCAGTTATGCCAATAAGTAGCTTGTATGCTGTTGGCAAACAAGTTATGGGTCTGTAGTTTCCAGACTCATTTCCCTTCTTCTTGTCCTTCTGAATTAGGAATGTTCTTCCAGTTGTTAACCAGTCTTTATTTTCTAGTGCTTCCAGAACTCTATTCATCTGGTCTGCCAGTCTCAAGTGTAAATCTATCATTGACTATAGCCAGAATCCATGGAGCTCATCTGGTCCAGGAGCATTCAAGTTTTTGACCTTCTTTGATTGCTTTCATAACATTTCTTCAGTTAATGTCTTTTGTGCTGGATATTTTTACCGTGTTTTTAAGTTGCTTGATCTATTTTGCATTCCTATAATTATTCCTGTTGTTTTCACACAAACGTCTCCAAAATTTTAGGCCTTTCTCTTTATCAGGTTTTTCATTATTTGTGGATGATTCTTTCCTATTTTCAAGGGTTTGTAGAATTGCTGCAAATTTAATCTGTGAATTCTGCTGGAATTAGATGATTTAATCATCATATTATTTACCCTCTACAACTCCTTACTTCAGCTGTTCTGTAATATTTGCAATTCCTTTACTTTCTAAGTTATAGTTCACACACAGCCTAGTTTTGATTTTCTTATTCTTCAAATTTCCTTGCTTTAAATTCTACACGTTGCTCAAATTCAATATTTTCTTTATCTTCAATTCTAAATTAATTTTCCATTTAGATTTTTCCTTTTTAATGACTTCAATCCCTTCAGGGATGGGTTCTACTTACCTTTACTACCGGTTCTATCGGAGCGCGCAGAGCGCAAGTTCGGTTGTTGTTGTCGTCATCATCATCCTTGACCAGGGATGAAAAACATAGATATTTTCTGAAACAAAGAAAATACTGTAATTCATTACATAAGTGCAGATAATAAAATACTAAGGAATCTAAATATTAAAACTAATTAAAAGGATAAGAGTACTTTTTGAACAAAAAATGAAAATGCTTACTAAATACAATGCTGCAAAGCAAATACATATGGGGTGTGTGTGTGTGTGTGTGTGAGAGAGAGAGAGAGAGAGAGAGAGAGAAAGAGAGAGGTGGAGATATGATAGAGTCTCTGACTGTGTACTGGTAAAATATAAGATGATTAAATCCATAAATCAAGAAAAAAATAAAAATTAGTAGGTCCTAAAATTAGTTTCCTGCATAAAACTATGGTGGCTGAAATTTGCAATTCTCCTAGAGAAGTTAGATTTCTAGTCTAATTGTAAATAGCCAATGTCATTGCCCTTAGTACTAGTTGGACCATCTAGTAGTAAGCAGACAGAAAGGTAGGAAGCAGGTTGCTGTAGAATATGGAAGAGAAAGTGATATGGCAGTGATATCTGTTACTGAAAAAAATATGATTTTTTTAAAAATGTAAAAAGTCTAGGCTGACACTAAAAGCAAGGCTGAATAAAACTATGTGCCTAAAAACATAATGTAAGATGACAGTCTAACTTTTTGGGATTACCAACTTGGAAGAAACCCAGAATGATTGCAAGTCAATGTCACAAAATCATAGAATTGAAAGCAATCTTAGAAGTCATCTAGTCCAATTCATGCTCGGAGCAGGATACATTAAAGTACCTTTGACAAGATTCAGCTTGTCTTTGAAAATTGCTGACAAATGAGAACTCATCACTCCATGTGATAGTCTTTTTCACTTGGCTGATAGCTCATATAGTGAGGATCTTTTGTCTTGATGTATTTCCCCTGGAAATCATAGGATTATCCTTATGCAAGGATAACTTTATCTCTTTTCCCTAGAGTACTAATCACTTTCATATCTTCAGGCAATTACTTCCTGTTGGTGAGGATTAGGTCCAGGTAAGAAGACTCATTGTTCATTCTTCCTCCTGACAAATAAATAGTCAGCAAGAGAAGACAAGAATTTGTTAGAATTCTGATTCTTGGCAAAGTTAGATAACCAGCAAATGTCAGGATAGAAATATTGACATAGAAAAGCCTCACCTACACCTACATGTTCTGCCTGACCTGGTAGTCTGTAAAAACAAACAAAACAACCTCCCACAATGGCATCCCTTTTTGTTTTTTGCTTTTCTCTTACCAAACAATTCAACAGGAAATGTTTCAGTACTTGGATTTCTTTGTATGTTTTTTTTTTTCTTCGTGTTCAACTTAACACATCCAGCTTTTCTGTTGGTTCCATTCCTTTTGGTTAGGTTGTAACCTTCCAACCTTCTAACAATGTGCCAGTCACAAGTATTTTCCCACCACATGTCATTTAAACGTGAATAATACAGAATGACTAGAAAATCGTTTTTAGGGCATTTTCATAATAGCTGTAGTTTGGTATATTTGTAATGTATGCATAAATATTGTGTTATCGTATTGATCTATTTTCTTTGTGTCCTTTGTAATTGTTTATTTTCTTGTTCTATTATTTTACTTTAGTTGTGTTTACGCTCTTTTCTTTCCTTCCTTTTTATTGTTATAAGCTGCCTAGAGTAGCCCCACAGTGAGATAAGCGGCAAATAAATTTAACGAACAAAAAATAAATAAATAAAAATCAAGTCGTATCTATTATTATATCTCTCATTCTCATTGTTATATCTCTCATCTCTCATCATCAGAATTTCTCTCATTCTGATTAAATATGTGCATATAGGCATCTATTCTATCTTATATAAATTTCTGTTCAGATAATATATTTACAAGGCAGTTCTATATAGCTCATCGCTTGACATATAGTTAGAGCCTTTCAAGGCAGGCCAGTTATTAACATTCCCAAACAGTAGATAAGGACTGATGATGAGAGATTAAAAGTATGCCTTTAGGCCAACTGAAGAGCTTTTGATTCAGGTAAACCATAGGATTTCCCAGGTAGTTTTGGGTTGAGCTTTTGTACTTTTTGAAGTGCATCTAAGGAATGATAAACAATCTCAAAAGGAGGGCTCTTTGCAAACACTTGCTTTGTTACTTAAGTCTGTTAAAGTAAAAGTTGATCTTGGAACAATTGTGGCATGCATAAAGGGTAGGCAAGGCATCCATGGGTAGAGGAGTTCCTTTGAACTAATTCAGATGCTTTCACATTCCCAAATGAACAACAACAACAAAAATTAATTGCTGGAGAGGTTCAATTAGGAGTAAGGAGGAGCCGACTTGCATCTTCTGCTTCAAGAATACAAGTCATTTTTCAAAACAAATATGGAACTAAAAAGTTTCAAATAGCTTACGAATGAAGGACTGAAAATATAAGAAAATGTTTTATTGTTTAATTACATAAAAAGGGAGTTAAAGTGTGCAAGGGATAAAAATGTTTATAGATAGTTAACGTATGTTTGTATAAGATTGTAAGATACT
>JANHFM010010398.1:41046-54402 GCA_032468115.1 Grayia smithii | reverse complement strand
GTATCCTTCCCCTGCCATGCCCACCAAGCCACGCCCACAGAACCGGTAGTAACAAAATTTAGATTTCACCCCTGGATACCATGTGGATATTATTATAACCCCCCATTATGTCTACAGATTCAATGTTTTGAATTTTGATCTATTTCTCTTCCCCCTCCCTCTGATATACTTTCTATTCTTGAAACATTTCTTTTACACAAATAAATAAAATTATGCTTGGCTTTCTTGAAATTTTTGGTACAAGACATACAAGGAAACCACAATAAACACATGTTGTACAACAACCTTCTTATGTACAAAGTGTAGGCTGCTGATAAGCATCAGAGTACTGAATTATCAGCCTCGTCAGCTTCTCGGAGGTGTCAAGCCACAAAGGGAAGTCTCTGAAATCCTGCTGGCTATTTTTGTTTTGTTTTGTTTTCTTTCTTCTGCTTTGCTCAGTATTTCTTTCCATGTGAGGTCATGTGTTTCTTCTGCTTTATTTCAAAGCTCTTTAAGTCCCAGAAAAACATTTTTTTAGTAAACAGGTCCCAACAAACCTAGCTTCATATTGAAACTGAACACAGGTCACCGATAGAAACATTTCACTAAGTTTAAATATGGGATTTCTTTTTCCGCTGGAAGATTTGTAAAGTAATATGATAGGGAAAATAGAGAGAGGGAGAGTGTGTGAGAGAGATTAACTTTGGATTGTTTCACTGTTAGTCATCAGAATCAAACTCCACATGAAGGATAAAATGGAGGATGCTAGCTTCCAATGACACTGTATTAATTAATAAAGAAAGGTTTCCATCATCCTCATCACCATCACCATTTTTAAGTATTGGCAATAGTGTTAAATCTATTAATTGGACAATACCTATCTTGATATAAAGTGGGGGGGGGCTAGAAACCCATTTTAAATATAAACGGAAGATCAGGAATCCTGTTATATAACCAAGATATGGATGGAAACATAATACCCTAATATTAGGAAGATGGGAATATACTAAATGGAATAAGTAGCATTGTGCTTGTTCTAAAAGGATCAGAAAGAAAAGCCGATTTTTATGAAATGTAAATAAATCAAGGGAATCTGAGATGGGGATTTTTAAAGAGGAAGGATTTATAAACCTACTTGGAGACAGTATTAGTAAATCTTCCCTCTTCAGAAAGAAGGAAAACATTTTTCTGTCCAGATCTTTATCTTTAGTGTTGGTTTCACCAGATGAAAGGAAGCCAATTGTGATGACACATAAATCCAACAGCAATGTTGGATTTTCCACCAGTGCCAGGTACAAGGCAGCAGCCCATATTAATATAGCAATAGAACTACTGATAACAACAACAATAACAACACCCAAAGTTCTGTTTGAAAAATATTTTACTATGAAGAGATTTCTTGGCATACAACTTCGATTTTCTGGTGAATACTTATCTCAGAAACTCAGCAAATTAGATAACATTTCCCACACCTTAATCTGGAATGCTTTTTATGAATGTTTGTCCTTTTCTCCATGATGCTCCCTATCCAACTGTTTTGCATCTTAATACCCCCCTCCTTTAAGAAAAAAAACACCACTACCACAAAACTCAATTCTACCAAATGAGCAGTTGATATGTTGCATTTCTCTGTAGTTGCTTAATCTGTGATTTGAGTGATTAATTTGAAAAACAGTAACAAAATACAGGGCTGCATGTTTCAAGAGAAAAAAATCTTGAATAGAATGGAATGGAATGGAATGGAATGGAATAGAATAGAATAGAATTATTGGCCAAGTGTGATTGGACACACAAGGAATTTGTCTTTGGTGTATATGCTCTCAGTGTACATATTAAATTTCTTTCCCCACGTAGCACATAATTTTATAAACTTACCATGTCTCCTTTGCCTCCCCACTTCTCCCTTAAATTAAAATGCGCCTATTCCTCAAAAGAGAGTTCTCCATAATTTTATTTTGTTCGTCCCATGCATATTTTTCCAGTTTTGTAATATTCACTTCTGATATTCTCATGTGTAAATTAAAGCCCTTAGGCAATAAAGAAGAAGAGAATAGTTCTGCTAACAAATCTCTCTCTCTCTCTCCTTTCTTCCCTCCCCCTCTCTCTTTCTCTCTGTGTAGTGGGTCAATTACACATTCTTCCTCGCCTAAAGGCTTTGTAATGTCATCAGTAACTTTATGCCATCAACAGAATGAGCAAGGGTGATTTCTTCTTTAAAAAAAGTTAGGGGGAGGTTATGAGCAGGAAGGGTGCCAGGTAATATTGATGTTTCAAGCCTTGCAGAGATTTTTTTACTTCTTAGAAAAGTAAAGTTTTCTTTAAGTTAGCTTGAATCCTGGATGTATTATTGTAGTTTGCTTGATAGTGACGTATATTCTGGCATATTTTTGACTTTCAGTTCTAGTTTATAGCACTTGGATTTCTCAGTGGTCTCCTGTCTGAATACTATCCAGGCTGTCCATGTAGTTGTATAAAAACAAGTCAAGATCAGCTAAAACATCCCAAAATGGGGAAAATAATTATCCTCATATAGGGTCAATAATTTAAGTCTTCTCAACTCCCCATTGTGGAAAAAAAATAGATGCAGCCCTACCCATTTAAAGGAGCTGTTGGAGCTGCAGATACAATGCTGGGAGAGAGGAGAAACAATGCACCACATCTCAGAGGATACTTTAAAACATAATCTCTCTTTTTACCATGTCTGTCCTGAACCTGAATTAGGAGAAGCATCTAACTCAAAGAATTCAGAGAAACATACATTCAGAAACATGGTGAGGCAACTGATCCTTTTGGAGGATCAGTTGCCTTACCATGGCTAACTACCAATTTTTTACATTATTTATGGTCAGATGGAAACTTAAGGGTTGAAAAAGAACATATTCAGGGGAATATGCAATGATTTAATGCAGTGTTCCTCAATCTTGGCAACTTTCAGATGTGTGGACTTCAACTCCCATAATTCCCCAGCCAACAAGCCGGAGAAACATTAATCTAATGTAATTTTTTTTTGACTATCATCTATGGGCATAGAAAGACATCAAAATTGAAAAAAAAATATTCCCTTGAAATCTACATTACTCAAGAAAATGCCTATGAAAACAAGATTTATTCCCCTGAATAAGATCGATCTGGTAATCTTATCATTTTCAAATGCATCTTTATTTTCAATCTCATATAATGATAAGTTTATGGCTTTAACTTTGAACAATTTTAATGAAATTTAATTTTACTTTTCAATGAAGGCGAATATACATGTCCCAGGATAATGTTGCAGGATCCAATCTGGGTTGGTTTTACTTTGCTATATGCTTGTGCTAAGGGGAACTACAGCAGAGTGGAAAATTCTTTTTATTTGGAAAAAGCATATGGGAAGGGAAAACTATACTTGGGGTGTGCTCTAAGTCCTGCCTGAGTGCAGATTTGGAATTTGTAGTGAACAGTTTCTTCTGAGGCATTTTTTTTTGCACTTCTCTTCACAGTCTTGGATGACTTCCTTAACAGTAATGAATTAAGTTTTCCTGCTTTAAAGGGAAATGGTACATTTCCCCTTATCTAGAAAGTTCTATAACTGTAGAAATAAAATACCATGAGTCATATAAATAATGGTAAAACCTCTGTTAATCAAACCCAAAACATACTCTAGTTTAGTATGCTGTACTATTCCCACAACTAGTGTATGAGCTATGGTGGCACAGTGGTTAGAATGCAGTATTGCAGGCTAATTCTGCTGACTGCCAGGAGTTTGATTCTCACTGGCTCACTTAGCCTTCCATCCTTCAGAACTCAGTAAAATGAGGACTCTGATTGTTGCGAGCAATATGCTGACTCTGTAAACTACTTAAAGAGGGCTGTAAAGCACTGTGAAGCAGTATATAAGTCTAAGTGCTGTTGCTACTGCTATTGCTATAGCATCATGAAGCATCTGCATGCAACACTTGCCCAAATGAAAATACATAGCATCCTCAAATCAGCAAATTATTTTTGTACGTAGAACAGAAAGCCTTATCGTAATATACAGATACAAACACTCAACATGCTATTATTTTTGGCCGGGGGGAGGGGAATGGGTTAGCCATTTTTTTCTATCCTTTCAAATCATCCTTGTTTTTACCTGCTTCATACACTGCCTTTATTTTTTTTAAATTTTGCTTCTCTTGTTTTGAGGATTTCAGTTCCATTCATCCACAACTTTCTCTGTGTTTCTCTCCCTGTTCATTCTTCCTTTTTGTATTTATTTTGTATTGTGATCCTCATTAATATATTCGGTACCTCAACATAATTTTCTCACTCATTTAGTCCAGATATATTCAGCATCCTTCTTTCATGACCCTATGTCAGAGGTCTTCAAACTTGGCAGCTTTAAGACTTGTAGACTTCAACTCCCAGAATTCTCCAGCCAGCTGGATAATTCTGGGAGTTGGAAGTCCACAAGTCTTAAAGCTGCCAAGATCGAAGACCTCTCCCCTATGTCTTCTTGTCTATCAAGGCTTGTTTTATGTTTCTCCTGACCAATGTCTCACTTTTATGTGGGCAGAAACATATATCTATTTGTAGCCTTTATTGCTTCTTTTGACAAACATTCATGTCTCACAACAATCCACTTTTAGGACTCATTCTGTTAAATTCATATTACTTGCTGTAATGTTTTACCATTTGTAAGTAATTTGCAATGGTTCACTCCATTTTCCCTGTCAAACAAACCAATCACTTTGGTTGTATGTATTTTTGATCCATAAAGCTTGTTGCCTCATGCAGTCTATGTAACCTAACACTGCAGACCATTTAGGTTTTCAGCCCACACAGCATGACCTGTATATAGTATGGAACTTTACATAGCTTTGGGTTCCAAACCAACACATATCTAATGTCATCATAACTATTCCATAAATATATTATTCCTTATCTATGGACCTTTCAAAAAGATATACACACAGACTTATTCTTAATGTAGTTTAGTTGCTACTCATAGAAATCTCCCACACAAGCATGTATATAATTGACATCATAAAAGGCTATATGCATTGCTTCCCAACTAATGAACCTCACTTCCCTTACTTCTTCTGCACTGATGATTTTATAAAGTATGGTAATTTTATTTATTTTATTTTATTTTTATTCAATTTATATGCTGCCCTTCTCCCGAAGGACTCAGGGTGGCTCACAATGTTAAAAACAAACAGTAAACATTTAATTAATTAAAAATGTAAATTAGTATTTAAAACAATTAAAAACAGATAAGAAATTTAAAAAACCCAATCACGTCAGCCTATCTGTTGGAACAGCCACGTCTTCAGGTCACAATGGAAGGAGCGAAGGTCAGGGGCAGTCCGGAGGTCAGTGGGTAACCCATTCCAGAGGGTCGGTGCGCCCACTGAGAATGCCCTCACTCTGCGTGCCACCAACCAACATTGTCTGGCCGATGGCACCCTGAGGAGGGCAGCCCTATGTGAGCGCACGGGGCGATGGGATGAAGGCAGAAGGTGGTCCTGCTAGCACCATCATTTCAAGTAATGAAATGCTTGCTATCCCCAAAATGTATCTCGGAGAACTCTAGCAATATAACATGTACCTCTGAATTACTTATCTTCTACTAGCATAAATACATTAAACAAATAAGGAGACATCCTATCCTTGCTTTACTCCCTGCTCAGTGATGAACTATTCTCTCAGCATTTAATTTATTATCATGCTCGCCTTATTTCCACTGTTTATACTGCTCTTATTACATTCAGCAATTAAATGTCATGGGGTACCTACAGCAATCTGAGATTTTGTCAAAATGGAATTAAATCTGCACTGGCACAATGGAAGTACAACGGGATAGAGTTTGAATCACGTTCACACACATTTCAATATTTCCTCGTCATTGCTCCCTGGCACATGCCTATGTAACTCTTATATCTATATTCATGCAAACATGTCATAAATTTCCTATTCCTATTCATTTTTATCATACGCTTTCAGAAAATTAACGAATGTGCATTTTCTGTAAATTAAGAAATACATTTTCATTTACATGTTCATACTATAATAGCTAAATAAGCATTTTCTGCGCTTCTGTAACCCCCTTCATGGTTTCATTTTGTGCCAAGAGGCTCATCCAGACCACCCACGGAAATATAAGTCAGTCAATAAGTAAAGAGGGGATGATAAGTTTTGCAACCTCAAAACTTCATGTAGAAGTGCAGTAATAATGGTATTTTTAAAATGTACACTTATATTGAATTATGAATTGCCCAATTGGTCCTGATTTATTAGAATAAAGGTTGAGTTTCTCATGTTATATTCATGATTTAAGTTCAGCCCAGCTGCGTTGTTGTACTAAGGCAGGGCATATAATGTTTGGAATTTTAACACTCTAAGGTGCCTGTTCTTATACAATGGCTGCCATGAGAGAGGTTTATTCCTTTATAAATGAATATTGGAAGCAAATCATGATAATGCCAATACTTTCAGTTCTCCAGTGCACTTGCCTAGGCTCATATCAGCTCGAGACTTTGGGCAACTGGGCTAGGAACACTGGGAGTTGCCATGTGAATGGCAGCCACGTATGACCAAAATGACAGTGTAAGAAGATGAGAAGTAAAATAGCAACGCAGCAGACAAATGACATGTACTTATGGCAGACTGAAATGAAAAAGCATAAAATCATGAGACAAATCCAGATATATTGCAGTACTGTATATTAAATGTCCAAAATTTGATGTAAAAAAAAAAGAGATTGAGGGGAAAAAAAGACAGACCTAAACATGATAGACCAAAGTAAACTATATCTTATTTTAAATTAAAAGACCACCCCCTGAGGTATAATATAGACAGCGGAATTTGCCTTGTGATAAAACTTTATCTCTGGAGATTTACTGCTCCCACTAACTCATCTTAATCAAAGCTTGAAAGAGCTTAAAGTCTTAAAGACTTTAGTAACAGATAAAGAGGACTAAGGGAAAACCATTTTAAATAAAAAAAAAAAGATTATATGAACAAAAGAAAAATTGTGAGTTTTCTTTCTAACTTACTCTGCTATTCTCTCCTTCCATTTTGTGGCACATATTTTAAAACTGCAGTAGTACTACTGCCACTAGCAATAATTGCTGAACTACATTTGATATGTTGATATATAAGATATGTCTCGTAACTTGTGCAGTTCTTTTGTAAAAAATTAGCCATGTGTTCGATGTGATATTGAATGCTGGCTCTCAATTGCAATTATGCATATGAAAATTAATGTTTTTCAACCCCAGCTAGAGCATTAACTACATGAGTCTCCAGAGATATCATGACCTGAATTATAACAATGAAATTGGCAAAATGCTAACATGCAGCAATCATGAAGAAATGTACAGATGTTACTTGATATTGTGACTGAGATCTTCCAGAGCTGAGTTTATTGCCACAATAGCCTTTTAGCAAGAGGGATGTACAATAGTTGTTCATTCTGTTTTTCATCAGGTATCCTCTCTAACCAAGTACTTTTAATCATGACACTGAAATAAACTCTGAAATAATACTTCAGTTATCCCCATAGAGATCCAGCACAGTATAGGATATTACAATTCATTTTATTAATACATGGGAGTTTCCCAAGGCAGCTATAATGCTCTACATAAATGCTTTTAGAAAGTCCTACACAGGCCATTATCAGCAATAAAAGTTCTGTGGTTTAACCCACTTAGATGATCCTCACCTATCAATAGATTTTTAAAAAACTTTCCCTTCTGAGACCATTGCTAGCAATTTGCAAAGATTCTTGCTTTTTATTACCAGATCTGAATAAGGTTATTGTGTTTTAGTGAAAAGTTTGGACATTTCAGTACATATGATACATGAAGCAACCTTGATTATTGGTATATGCAGAACACTAAATCTTTGTGTTTAATAGCATACAGGATTGTTGATAAATTTATCTTCTGTTTGAATTCTTCATTCAGCTGTTACAAAGCTGATAAATATATTAAATGCAAATGTTTTTGTTTTCACAGAGTTTACATTAAATCCCTTCTACAATTTGAGGATTGACACTTATCTTCGTTTTCTTTTAATACCATTGCTAACTTTATTTACATGTATACCCAGAATTTGTCTCATTAAACTCAATGTGTTTTATTACTTTGCAGATTTGTAGGTCCCAGACAAGTGTTCGTATTTCCTGCTGCTTGCCAAGGCCCAGACTTCAAGATACATCTCCCACAGCCAACCAGCAAGCACATTGCCTCTGTAACTCCCCACTTTATCTGTTAACCTATCCTCTCTGAACAGACAAACCAGTATAGAAGCAGGAACAGAAGGATTTTTTGACACAACAACTAACCAATGGAACGGCTTTTTTTCTAGAAGTTGTGGGTGCTCCAACATTGGAGATTTTAAAGAAGAGATTGGACAATTTGTCTTAAATGTATAGGGTTTTCTGCTTAAACAAGGGTTTGGACTGGATGATCCAAATATCCAGAGGTATTTCACAAGAAGAATCCTCCACTCCTCTGCTTGCAACAAAATACCTTATGCCATCAGACTTGAAATTTTGGGCTTAGACAACTTAGAACTTCGCCGTCTTCGATCTGACCTAAGCCTAGTACATAAAACCATTTGCTACAATGTTCTACCAGTCAATGAATACTTCAGCTTCAACCAAAACAATACAAGAGCACACAATAGATACAAACTCATGGTAAACCGATCCAAACTACTGCAGAAAATACGACTTCAGTAACAGAGTTGTCAACGTCTGGAATGCATTACCTGAGTCTCTGGTTTCTTCCCCAAACCCCCAAAACTTTAACTTTAGACTGTCTACTGTAGACCTCACCCCATTCCTAGGAGATCTTTAAGGGGCATGCTTAAGCGCACCAGCATGCCTACCGTCCCTGTCCTAATGTTTCCTTTTATTTGTAGCCATTTCATGTATTCATAACTATGTTTACACTTGTATCTGTTATCAAACAGATGATTGATGAAATAAAAAAATATATATTATTTTTGCTCTGTGGCTTTCCAAACTGTAAGACAGAGAGATGAAAATGGGAGGAGGAAAGAAACAATTGTCTTGGGTAGGGAAAAAAATAAAAAGAAAGAAAAAAGAGCCTGATCAACTCTAGTTCTTTCCTTTTTTTGAAAGAAAAGGATTCTAATCTAATCAAGGTCTATTTTATAGCCTAGGTATTTTGTTAGATAGCACATAAAAATTAAATTGCAGACCACAGAGAGAAATCTAGAATCCCGGAAAACTTAAAATAGCTTCAGATCGTTTATTTATAATACTATCAATGTTGGAGTCTTTACCTGTAGTTATCGTAGATCCACATGAGCACATCATACATTCGGCCTCGACATAATGGTGAAGGATGAGAAATGAATCCCGCTACTGAAGGGAGTAGCTCTAATACTTCAGCTGGTTTCAGCTTAGGTAACATCTTATACACAATATTTAAGCATATCATTTGCCTTTCATCATCTCTAATGGGAAAATAAATAAAACACCTTTATTGCCTTCATTATTAATCATGGGGAATTGTATCAAATGGCCTATTGAAACTGACATAATTCCAAAACCTGTTATCAGGAAAAATTACCAAAAAAACCTTGATCTACTCCCACTTTCTTAAGTGGATTTGTTCAAAGACATTTTAATATGGACTATTCTACCAAGAAATAATTATAAATCATACCATCCCTCACCTGTGGCACATGACTTGG
The DNA here is from genome assembly GCA_032468115.1 of Grayia smithii. NCBI lineage: Eukaryota > Metazoa > Chordata > Lepidosauria > Squamata > Grayiidae > Grayia > Grayia smithii. The sequence goes on along the minus strand of JANHFM010010398.1, from coordinate 44,730 downwards.
GTGAATTCCTTACTCTTCAACTCTAAGTACATATCAGCTGTTTCTTGAGCACGGCACATGACTACTTCCAAGCAATGAGTTTTCATTACTCCATGAAGTTTTGGTAGCAGAAAGAAGACAAAATTCATAAATCTTCCCATGACCAAAAACAAAAAGTACAGGAAGTTAGACCAAGGTATTAAACTCATAATTCCAACAGTACAACACCATTCATAATTCTAATATACCTATCAGCAAGAGGAGGGAAGTTCTTTGTGATTTTATTCAGGCATACAATAAATTTGTCATCTCTGGTATTCTGATGCAGCTTTAATTGTTTTATGACCATGTCATAAATTGGACCTTCAAATGTCTGAAAAATTGAAAAATAAATGTTAAAAACTTAACGCTGGCCAAATATGTTGGCAATAATTAAAATTTATCCCATCAGTTCTTTTTTCAGAAACATTTCATAAAAACTACCTTTCTTTTTCATTGCCTATAAATCTTCATTCAGAGATAAAGGAATAATACTTTTATCATAAACTACTGTTTACACAGCTTCTTAAAAGTTAAGTAGCTGCCTATACTGGAGAATGAATCCTGGACTAGAAGGATCTTTCAGGATATCCAGCAAAGTAAATCTAATCTTTTGTAATATCACTGTTCTACAGTGCCTTTCAATGCTATTTTCAATACAGGTAGTCCTTGATTTACAACAATTTGTTTAGTGACCATTCACAGTTACAACAGCACTGAAAAAAGTGCTTATGACCATTTTTCACACTTACAACTGTTGCAGCATCCTTATGGCCATGTGATCAAAATTCAGATGTTTGGCAACTGACTCATATTTATGAGGTGTCATGTGATCACCTTTTGTGACCTTCTTTCAAGCAAAGTCTATGGGGAAGTCAGATTCACTTTACAACCATATTACTAACAATTGCAGTGTGCTTGCTTCGGCAGCACATATACTAATAATTGCAGTGATTCACCCAAGATTGTAAAATTGGACAAAACTCACTTGACAACTGTCTAACTTCATAACAGAAATTTTGGGCTCAATTGTGGTCATAAGTTGAGGACTACCTGTAGACTAGTCAAAGTTAGGTACTAGTATTAAAGTCAAGGTATTTTAGGTACTAGATTAAAAACTAAATTGATTTTAAAAGCTAACTCTTTAATTATAGTATAATAACACATAAAAAATGTTATCCTCACATTTTCTTTCTCAGCAATGTATTGAAGAATGAGTCCCAGTACTTCAGCAGCAGCAACATATACTTCCTTGTATCTTATCAGAGCGATGTTGTTAGACAAAGCTTGGAAATATCTAACATAAGTGAGAAATATCATTTATTTCACAATATCTCACAAATGCATATTTATTCTCCTGACATATATAAAACATGATTTTTTTCAACTCATTTTACATTTAGTCACAATGATTTGGATGATTTCCCAAATGTCTAGTGCACACATGTAATTTAAACTACTTTCACTACATCTTGAAATGTTCAGGTAACATCTGAAGAGCTCCAGAGCTATAGATCTGTCTTTTAAATCTCCGAATTCTGTTATAAATTCTCTAAATTTAAGAGGGTTAATTTTCATTCACTGAAAATTATCCCAACACATCTACCTCTTTCCAATGTTTGAAACATATCCAAGGGTAGTATTTCTGAAACATATCTATAAATATGAAATATAACAAAAAAATCAATCAAATTCTTTAGTAAAATGACCACTGATAGCTAGTAAACTATACTAAGTCAATGTCATTATTTGTTTTCCAAACTATACACTTGGGGATCATCTTCTATTTTCATAACTTTCTTTTTAGCTAAAAGTTTTAATGCTCAATGTACCTGAACAGAAATATCAGAAAGTTGTAATTCTTACCTTATACTATCTATTTCACACTTTGGATCATATGGTGGTAAATTATTAGCAAGAACAATTCCTAATAATTGAATTCCTACTGAATTGTCTTTTGAATTAGGATCTCCACCAGAAAATTGTTGAAATATTATCCTGTAGCAAGCAAAGACATAGATGAAGGTACTGAACATAACAAGTAACCATTGATACCAATTAAAACTATCAGGTTGGTGCTTTGTATTGAGAAAGAATAGACAGCAAAATATCGGTCACTTAATAACTCGAATCACTCATCACACTAAGTCTACCTAAACAGAGACTGTTAGCCAACTGGACAAATTACTATAATATAATAAGCCATAAATCATGAACAATAGATGGGATTACTTCTCAAGCTTAGGCATCACAAACAAATGATTTAGTGTGATGCAAAAACATAATCCTTATTAAAATACTTTCTGATTTAGTCTAATGGAGGCATCTAATAAAAGGCATCCCATAGATGAAGTTGAAGCCTTGGTGTAGGCTTTGGAGACCCAGTATCAAATCCATCTTAATCCTAGTTTACTTAAAAAGCAGATTTGACAACAGGCTTTGCTAGCAGGCCAACAACTACTGAACTTCAATTACAGCATCTCTTAGTATGGCCAATGGCTACCGGGGCTGCTGCTGTACTTTAATAGTGTGAAGAAAATCACCCCTTCTCATCTTTGCTATAGCTTTTGGAGAATTGCATATACAATTACATTTTATTGCCATCATTTACCTGTAAGGTATGTTCAGACAATCCTTCCAGCACTCTATTACCGTCTTGATTATTTCCAGGTTATGCCTAAATACTGCTCTTTTCTGATGAAATACATTTTTCATTAGAAATTCCAACAACCTGTTTGCCAAGACTTCATCCTTTATGTTGCCCTGATATGAAAGAATCAGAAAAAGCATATTGCAAATATTCCTCTTTTCTCATAAAATCACAAAATATATGATACCTTAAACACATTATATTCAGGCTTGCCAAATTCTCCCTGTTTAGGACTAATAATTATTCAGAAAAGACAGAAAAGTCTTATTTTTCAGCAATACAAAATTCTCTTAGCCACTGTCCTATCAAGAATATTTGTACTAAAGAGGGGGAGGGGAGGGGAGGGAAGGGGGAAGGGTAGGGGAGGAGGGAAGGCGAGAGGAGTGGAAAGGAGAGGAAAGGGAGGGCAGGCCCAGTCATATGTTTATATGGCTGCCTTACTATAACCAAATACATTTCTTACTTTAGGAGTTGCCACATTAGTCCATGAAAGCAGTGTAACCACTATCTCCACCACCATGTAATGTATCCCATCTCCTCCATTATCTCCAGAAACGACCAGCTGCAGTAAAGGACCCAGCCACCACTTTGCATAAGGCTGGAAAACCTGGAGAAGAAAAATCCAAGATTGCCATTGCGTAATTTGTTGCACGTTAACTTTGTTATTTACCTCTAATCAAATCAAATTATTATTTAAAAGGTTACCCATGCAAATACTCAACAATGCAAACACATTTCATGCCTTAGACAACAATATCTAAGCAGATAGATTATATAACACATTAGTATTTCAACCTCTGACTTATATTCATAATTAATGTAAGAACTATCTCAATCAAACTGAGGACCCAGATTGTTGGGGGCAATAAGCTGACTTTGTAAAAATGCCACTGGGAGGGGGAGGAGCAAAAGCCCTAATAAGCAGGCATATACAAGGAGCGAAGGTATTGCTAAGCACATTGATTTGTGCTTAATAAATTGTAAGCCGCCCTGAGTCTCCGGAGAAGGGCGAGATA
>JANHFM010010398.1:30141-40946 GCA_032468115.1 Grayia smithii | reverse complement strand
CCAAGAAAGATTATTGGGTGTGGGCAGGAGGCTGCCCATGTTAGTAGTGAAGTTAACTTGTTCACATGTTCGATGTCGTAATATGGAGCTCTGTAACATAGTTAGAAACGAAATGTGGTATTTAAGGAAAGGTCGCAGATGATGGTCTCAGGAAGAGCAAGCTCCTGTGTAACTTGAATATTTTTTAAATGCAGAGACTTTTTGTAGAAGATAGCAACTTTGCAGCATTCCTCAGTCATGTGACCACATTTTATGGCAATTTTCCTGAAAACTTTGCATTTACTTCTTGTTTTCATCAAAACCAGCTCATAGCAAATAATTGGTTTGTTTAATGATTATGACATTGGCTTTATATCTATGGTGTTCACTTAATGACTGCTGCAAAAAAGTGCTGTAAAATTGGGTTGGTTGTGTGGGTGACCTATTTTCCAATTGTCATGATTTACAACTATAATGGGCAAACTCCATTATTGTGCCTGACGATCCAGCTTGTGCATGAATTGTGTGCATCATTAATAGTTACTTGGGTTAGAAAATACTTCCGTTTCACTGCAAGGCAATATTTTTTTGACCTATGGCTTTCTACACATGTTGACTCTTAAGCCTCTAAAATCTACCAGACTTGTAACCTGTCAGCTAAGGGATGGGTATTCTGTTTATGGAGGGAAAGGAACCTAATTGCCAGAGTAGAATTTAAAGGTGCTACTTGAATGAAGGGGTGTCCATTCTAAGACTAAAAAAAACCTAATTGAGCTAAGCAAAGATCTGATGTTGCTTAGTAACAGTGAATATCTGGGCAGCAGTCCTACAGTCCCAGCTGGGCTGAGCTGTACTATGGCATGATGTGCTATAATTACACTACAGTCATGATTTCTGCACAAAAGACACAGAATTGATTATCATACTTTTGTCCCTGAAACAAAAATGCCTCCTTTGACCTATGCAAGCTTAATAACCTTAGAAACTTTGAGTACCACAGTATATGATAACACGTTGACCTTGGCTAATGAAAACTAAGAGCTTTCATCCCTGATGTAAGGAAACTTATATCTTGGATCATTCAAATCCTTTGTTAACTGGCTTGGGGTTCATGTCAAACTATTTAGAGCAGGAAAGCACCTCTGCAAAAGGGCAGGTCGAAAACACTGTTAACAGGTTCTCTGACTATAACAGGCTGTAGCCTAAAGGTTCCATGATCAGTGACAGCTTATTTCCAAAAGTTATCAGACGATTGAATTAGAACCTACTGTGGCAAGTTTTATCAGCTCCTGTCACTATTACATAAAAGGAAAATATATTTCTGACTTGATTTAAAAAAAGAGAGGAGGAGGAGAAGAAGAAGAGGAAGAAGAGAAAGAGGAGGAGGAGGAAGAAGAAGAGAAAAAAAATAGTAATCCTGCAGGTCTTTTAATCTTTTTTACATTATCAGAGATGTAGGTGTGTTATTCATCAAAAACACCACTTCCCAAGAGTATTTCCATTTACAGTTCCATTTAATAATAGAAATGTGGCTCTCTTGAGTTAAGATGAGACTAGATTAAATAAGAATTAAGGAAAATAAACCAAATCTGCAGCGGAAGGCTGAAGATGAAATTGTTTGAGGAAACCACAGTGATCCTTTGCAATATATAAAATTATGATCTTTGTTGCAGTTTAACTGAGACAAACCTATGAGAAGATTTCCCAAATCCTCATCTTCCAAAAATAAACCCCTTCTGTAAAACAAGTTATTACAGTAATTGTTCCCAGTTTGTATTTTCTTTCCTTACTTCATCTCTTTTCATAGTCTTGGTCACAAGGCAAAATATCACCTCCCTCAATTTACTGTTAATTAGAGTCTCAACCACAAATTTCTCCAGGCTGATGCCTGAGGACAGCGTTGGAACTACAGTTTTCAGAATTCCTAATCAAGAATTATTGCACTAGCTGGAGTTTATTAGAGTTTATGTTCACAACACTCCTGAAAGTTAACGGGCAACACTGTTCATTAATGTTCCTTAACTACTTGCCTCCAGAAGTTGTGAAAGCTCCAACATTGGAAGTTTTTAAGAAGAGATTGGACAGCCGTTTGTCTGAGATGGTATTCCTGCCTAAGCAGAGGGTTGGACTAGAAGACCTCCAAGGTCCCTTCCAACTTTGTTATTCTATTCTATTCTAATGTCCTAAGTACCTTTACTATCCTTAATGCTAAAGTTTTGCAATTGGTCTCTTTGCTTTGTTGTGAGCAAATAGAAAGATATAGTATAGTATAGATATATAGCCCTCAGCAACTGTTCGTTTAATAACAATGCACAACAGCTATTGAAAAAGTTCTTTATGATCTTTACTCTTAACAATCATTAACAACCATTGCACTACCTTCAGTGGCAGTTTCCAGCAAAAAAAAAGAACCATTGGTAAAGCTAGATATATTTAATGACCAAATGTTTCACTTAATGACTGCAGTGATTTGTTTTATGACCATGGTAAAATGGTTGCAAAATTGGATCTCATCATGTGGAGACTCAACTTACAAGCACCCTAACTTACAACAGAAATTCTGGCCCCAATTGTGATCCTAAGTCAAGGATTACCTGTAACACAAATGTGGATAAAGATTGTTTCTTTTGCATCTCCAAATTTTGTACCCTCATCTTTGTTTCTGTGCCAAACAATTGAAATAATAATTACATATTTGTATTGGTCAAATATTCAGATTCTGCCTAGAATTATTTTCACAATTCCCAGTGTGTTTTTTCTGGTGCGTTTTCCAACATCCCTGTCCGTGTGTGGGTGTTGTCATTCCCATTGTTTTGTTTTGTGCATTATTCTAAAACTATTTTCTGTAGACGGGAAAAACAGAGCATAGCAATACAAATAATATAATAATGTCTTCTGGCAGATACAATTCTGGATACGATTCGATAGAGGTTTTGTAGCTTGAACAACCCCATGACAGTCAGAAATCACTGCAGCATGATGAAATGACAACCCTAATGATACAATAAAGGCCAAGAAGTGGTGGTTGGTAATAGTGAGGACTGAATTTCCCATATTTGAACAGCTAACCAATTATTTTGCTGCAAGCTTATAATATAAATCTATGTAGGAAGTCATCAATACCAATTTTAAAAAGTAAACCTAGAGTCCATACATTAATGACAATGCCACCTAAGGTACTCCATTAAGATATTCAATGCTCATTGCATTAGTAAATATACTGTATATAAATAGATTTGCCTCACATGGTCTGATTAGCTTGTCCCATTATATCTTTTGCCTGAAATGTGATTTTTTTTAAAAAAAATGTTTGATTTAATCATGAATGTTTTGAATTGTTATTACAAAAGTGACACATCGGTGACTTTCCAATTCCAAGAATATGACAGAAATTATGAAAATGTCCCCCCACCCCACCTCACTGGTTTTCCTTCTTTGCCAGTCTTCCTCACTTCAGATAAGACAGTGATTTCAGGAGGGGGCAGTGTTTAAAATATGATCCCCCATCCACTCTATTCATTTCTTGCTCCCGTGGATTGTTTTTTTTAACAATTTTAAATATGCCATAACTGAAGTAAGAAATCAGAACTCCAGAAGATTATCTTCTCAGCTCCAGGCATACACATAAAACATATTGTTCCCCTCCTAATTACTGCTGTTTCCAAGCAGTGCTCACATTGCTGAGAATTTAACCTCTTGAAAAAGCACACTGAACAAAAAGGACAATAAAAATGGAACGCTCCGAATAATATTGTTAGCTTATCACCTTTTGTAATAGAACAGGGTGCTGAGAAAGGTCTACAGAGCAGAATCCAAAACAGTTTTGAAGATGATATTCCTAAACCAAAGGCACTAATATTTTAATTAAATAAATTGAGATTTGGATTAGAGATCTATAGTTGTGGTCAAATTTAATTCAAAAGTAACTTGTGGGAGAGGAGTTGAGGTTGAGAAAAGCACTAACATAGACTGTAGATCACGGGTGTCAAACTCGATTGCATCACGTGATGTCATATGAAGTATCACAATGTTTTTTGCCTTTGTGGAGCCGGACTCGGCGTGGTCTGCCCGTGATGCATCTGGCCTGCGGGTCTCTAATTTGACACTGTAAGGACTTGCCTCTCCTCTCCGCTCAAGAAAGTAGAACTCTTGAAACAATTGGCATTTCAAAAGGAAGCTTTTATTGATGGAAAGTGATAGCAAGACAAAGAAAGCAGGATCTGAAGATTGAAGATTCACTTCAATACGACTTCAATACAATACAATTCAATACAACTTCAGTAATAGAGTGGTCAACGCCTGGAATACACTACCTGACTCTGTGGTTTCTTCCCCAAATCCCCAAAACTTTAACCTTAGACTGTCTATTGTAGAACTCACCCCATTCCTAAGAGGTCTGTCAGGGGCATGCATAAGTGCACCAGTGCGCCTACCATCCCTGTTCTAATTTTTTTTTATTCGTATGCTTTTCATGTATTTATAATTATGTTTACACCTGTATCTGTCATAAAATACATGCTTGACTAAATAAATAAATAAGTAAATAAATAAGTAAATAAATAATCTCCAGGTCTCTTCCTATTCTGTTATCCTGTTAAGGAGCAGCTACCTTTGTATATTTAGGGCATTTCCCTTATAGCACAATTTTCATTGTCCAAACCTTCTCTGTACTTTGAAAGCAAACTGTGATGTCTTCACTTCGGCCGAGTTAAGACAAGGAGTGAAATTTTGTACTCTTATCTTGCCCAGCTGGATATCAATAAGCTAAACCTATACAAAAGGAAAAGAAACATTCCCCAGCCCTAGCTTTGGTAGTCCCACAGTACTTGGTGTGCTGCTAAAGCTAGGAGGAGATTTTGTCAATTGTAGCCCTCTTCCTTTTCTCTAGGCCAGAGATCTTTAAACTTGGCAGCTTTAAGACTTGTGGACTTTAACTCCTAGAATCCTCCAGCCAGCTATGCTGGCCGGAGAATTCTGGGAGTTGAAGTCCACAAGTCTTAAAGCTGCCAAGTTTGAAGATCTCTGCTCTAGGCAATGGAGGGAGAGCTGAAAAACCTTGAAACTAGATTTTCCCTTCTAAGGCCTGAAACAGGCAGAGGTGGTGAAGGATGTGCTCTTCAGTGGTATCAAGGATCTAATAAGCAACAAATACCTTTCCAGCGATTTCAATGCAGTACAGCTGAGTGGAAAATATTGCAAATAGCATGAGAACACAGAAACCAAGAGCTACTTTCAAACTGGTCTAGAGTCCAAGAATAGAATGAATTGTACTAGAAGCAGAGACAAGAGACAATAGTAATTAAGAGACAAAAGAGAGGTGAATTCAGACAAGAATTCTTACTAAGTCTAACTCGTCTAATGATTCTTCAGCACTTGAGATTGAATATTTTTCAAGGTAGCATTCATGCTTTTTAAATCTGATAATATAGTAATGATATTTCAAAGGCCTCAAGCCAAAACCTCACAAATCTGGCCAGAAATCCACTGTACATGATATCCTGCTTCTCAAAATAAACAACTAGATATATACAAACAGACCGCTTAGCCACTAACCTCAGTTTTAAGAACAATGTTCACAGCAATGAAGCAATTAAAGCATTGCAATAAAAACATTGTTTGTGGCAGAATTAGAAGCTTCATTTTCCTAGGTAAGTAATTAGAAAAGTATTTTGCTATACGTCCATAATTTTCTCCCTTTAATATGCTTCAGGAAGAAGTTTGGAAACTTTAGCCTTTTTTTTTTTTTTACCTATTTCAAAATTAGAATTAGAAAATAACTTCATTATGTGGCAAAGTTTACACTGCAGAATGACAAACAAACAAAGGAAAGCCACATTATTAAAGAAAGGAAGAATAGTTTATCTTTGTTAATTCCTAGAAAAAAAATAATAGCTTACTTGGATCTAAATCCAAGAATACTAGCTTGGTCCACATCTACTAATATATGAAGAATTACAGTACCATACATCATTCTTGGCCAGTTACATTTTTTAATTTTGTATGACGGCCAAATATTTTGCCATTTTTTTCTTCTTTGTTTTCAGAGTTTTCCAAGCCAGATGTTATCAGGCCTTGGATTCAGAATGCTGTTTTCAGTGTCAGGACTCAATTTTTGCAATGTGAAAATTTAATATGAATTGCCTCAGAGCATGCACTGATTGGCATCTGAGATTATGGACAGAGGCTTTTAGGACAGAGCAGACTGATTTCCAGGAAAGTTTGAGGCCTAGCATGTCTCCTATTTAGAAACAATTCTCAGAGGACAACTTTGAAATTTATATAGCAATAAAGCGGTCAATAATGCAAACTGCCAAATAAAATCTTGTCAGTGTCCACCTTGCCTTTGTAGCTTTCCTGTCTATAAAAAAAGAAGTGTTATGTTTGCTCATCTTACACCTCCTATACTCTTGCACAGCTTCCTCTGAGGCTTTACTGCTTCGCAGCAGGATGTTAATTTCCTGTTTTGAATCTGTCACAGATGAATTCAGTTGCTGTTTAAAAGAAGTGGAAGAAGGAGGAGGGAAGTAAAGAAAAAAAAAAAGCACCCTGCAAGGCTAACATAGGGACTAATCAAGCCTTAATGTTTAAAGGAGACTATAGTATTTCCTCACAGAATAGCAAGGGACGAATTCTCTTTAGACCAATTTTTACAAAGGGCTTCATCACTGCCCCAATCCCTCAGCTGCTTCTTTCCTCCCAGTTACATCAAGGGTATAAAGTAAGTGGTGTTTGTATTTGGAAAGATGGTTTGAAGTCTGCAGGCTGGTTTTTTCTCTTGAGCTTTTAAAACTGACAGTGGGCCACTATTGTAAACTTGAATTGTGAAGGAGGGGAAAGAAAGAGAAAAAAAGACAAAGATTTTGACGATGATCAAATGAAACAAAATGAGGTTCAAAGTATATGTTATCTTTATTTTTTTGTTTTGGAAAAGAGGAAACACTTATGCATAGCGTTCCTGAAATACTTTTTTCCCTTGTGCTTTTCTATATTAAAACAAATGAAAATATCTCATTAGTCATTCTCCTGCCAATGTAAAATGGGTGGCAACAGTAGCAACTCCTTTCTACTTTCTACTTAGTTCTTTCTAAGTTTTACTCCTGGACTTGTAGAAATTGAAGAGGCGTCACTTACCTGCTTGCTATAGAAGCAGGAGATTTATTCTTGTCTTTTTGAATGGACTGTCTTGTATAATAACTTAGCATATGACATCGAAATATTGTGAATCTATGTGAGTGTTATATGTGGTGGGTTGCTCCCCACCACGGTTTGGTCTGGTTCTTGAAAACTGGTAGTAAAAGCAGCGGGAGGCTCCGTTCACCCATCTGGACATCATCATGGACAATCTGAGCATGCACAGAAGCACGTATATGCATCCTCGCTTCGCTTGTGCGCGCGCTCCCATTACAAACCGGTAGTAAAGATAAGTAGAACCTACCCCTGGTGGTGACCAACAAATAAACACCCTCAGGTAGAGCTGCATGCTACTCTGGTAAATATAAATTCTCAAAATGTGTTTGTCAAGATGATGTGAATGGGGAAGGAAAATGGTGAAGGAACTCTCATGTATGCTTTCTCATACTCTCAGGAATACAAGCATGCACTATTATTATGCTTTGTCACACAATCAGACAGATATTTAGACTAGATTTTGTATTTTTATTTGCCTTTCAAGTCCTTCCCAAGGCCCTGACATTGTTTGAAAGAGTTGTTTGATGGTGGTGTTTGATGGTGTTAAAGGTATCTTTTAAGAATCTAAGCTGTTTTCAACTAAAGTTATCTTTTGCAGTTGATTGGGGGATTTTATCAATGCCAATGATATTCCAGTTATTTTGGGATTGCACCCCAAAATGCCTATTATTATTGATATTATCTTTGCTTTCTTTTGCCACAGTGGTTCTGTTTCTATTTGGAATTCTTTCTCTTCTCTTCTGTCTCCAGCTACTACCGTGTCCACTGTTCAGACTTTTATTTGTTTTTCTTATTCAACATTTATATGCCTGGGGTGTTATGTGGCAGATGTTTTTCTGTTTGAAGTCCCAGAGCACTGAGGTTCATTTTCTATTATTGTGTCTATTTTGAGGACCCACCAATTCTTGTTTGCAGGCAAATGTTATTTCTTGCAGATACTCCAATGCATCATTGTTGCTACTTTGTCACCACTTAAAGTCCATTGGTACTGACAAAATCTGCATCAGTCAATTGCAAAAACCAGCTTTATTTGAAATGGCTTACATTCTGGAGCAATACCTTTAACCCCACCAAACAAAACAATATGCCTATCCCAGATCCTTGGGAAAGATTCAATAGGTGGATAAAAATGCCAAATCCAGTCTGAACATCTGGCTGACTGTGCAACGAACTGTAATAATAAGGTATCCTATTAGCTCTTGTGCATTGTGCAAGAAGACTCATTCTAAGCTTTTATTACCGCAGCATCCATTGGTCAGGCAGCAAGTAGGTATAGAAGCATCTGAGAAGAAAAGCAAAAAGAACTAACTCAGGGCATATTCATTTCATCCCAGACTCACAGGCTAAGGCTGGCAGGCCTCAGAAAACAGGATAGCAGATACCAAACCCTTCTGTTAATTATGCTGCATTTTCAAACATTGCTTCCAAATAGTATTGAGTTTTAAAGCACAGAGGGCAGTGAATGTGTCCATAGGTCATGTTTCAGCACCTTTATTGACTTCCCCCACCCCCTTCATTTCCAGTGAATGCAGCACAGTTAAATGTGTCATGGGAATGCAGCAACAGTCATTGTGTAAGGTGGATTTTGCTTCTCACCTGGGAAGTATTTTTTTTATCCTTTCCATGCAAGTCTGGTTGTATCATGATAAGTCACATGAGAGATCTTCTTTCATTCCATTCAAGTACATGGAACATAAAGAGGGGAATACAGTTTGAACATTCTTAAACTAAACCTAAAGCAAGACAAGGGTGGGAGGGTAAGACAAAATGGATTTCTACAGCAGCAAAACAACTTGTGCAAATTTATATAGAGAGATTTTTTTCCCCATAATTAGCAGCATCATGGGCAAAACTCAGCTGATATCCTATAAAGAAAGAATCTCGCCTTCAAGAGAAAAATAATATACTGTGATTTGAGCACTGGGACAATAATATCCATAGCCAGAAACACCTCTTATGGAAAGAATTCTCAAATCCTCCCAAACAACAAAGACAAGTTTTATTATAAAAAGACTTAGGGAAAGGAATAAAGTGGATAAAGTTTTGCCATCTATTTGATAAATGTCTCCCTTCTGAATTTATGCTTCAGTGTACAGGAGTCATGTTGTTTGGTTGTTTGTATGCAATGAATGATTTTGTGGACTTTGTTTATAAAATCAAAAATGTCTTTTGGTTCACGATTTCATAGTTTCTAACTTATATGGAGCTCACATCAGTATAAGACAGTGTTGGGCTGCAGTAATAAGAGGCAGATGGAAGAAAGAAGTCATAAGCTTTTGAGCTGATTTTTTCTGTGAATTAGCATTCTGAGGCACTAGGCTGAAAAAGGTGGTTATATGGAGAAGTTCTGAGTGAAATTAGTCAAAGAAAACTTTCTCTTATTTATGGAGACTGTGTGTGGTGATGGGGATGGTAAGAAGCAGTGCAGAAACATATAGAAGTATTATAAAGGGAAGATATAATCATCTGGATTTCGTGTCCATGTCTTCAATGAGGCAAGGAAATTATATAATAAGAACCTTATCCACAACCGAAATTCATTCATGAAAGTATCCTTTAATTAAACATTCACTCTTGGTTCCTCTTCAAGGTAAAAACTGTAATGATGACTTCTGAGTAAACATGATCGAGTTCTATTGTGTTTTTGCCAAAATATTATGATTGTTCTTGACTTTTATTTCCTCATTGGTCATCCATTGTGGTCAGCCATGTAACCACTGCTGTTTCCTACTACTGATTGAAAGAACTGAAATTTCCATGCTTGTTCAACATTAGAAACAGATGAAGAGAACATGAAGGGATGAGTCAGGTCTATGGGAACTGAAAACAAGATTAATATAGTTAAAGCAGATCTGTTTTGTGGCTTGTATGGTTGCAGTTTATATTAGTGTATCAAAACAAAATAAAAATAAGTAAAATTCATAAATATATGAGATTTGGCTATGATTCATGAGATCTAAATTCATGAGTGCTGTAAACTTGTTAATCCATTTGAAATCAAGTTGGATGCTTTTCATACAGTTTTACAGGTCTGTGTACCAGTCTCTTTGCATATGAGTATGTGTATGAAATTGTGTGTGAGAAAGACAAAAAAGAGAAAGGGGGGGAGGGAGAGAGAGAGAGAGAGAGGGAGAGGGAGAGGGAGAGAGAGAGATGTTTTTGATAATTTAAATAATGTACTTATTTCCAAGTATTAGTTTCTGTTCAGGAAACATCAAGCAACAGTCTAGGCTTTATCAGGTAATTTGTATGACAGGAAGAATAACTGGCGAAAGCTGCAAGTTAATGAAAGTGGTTTTCATAGAATTAGGAGGGATCAAATGAGATTATGAGGAAACCCCTAGATACTCAGAAATGTTAAATTGGAACACTTCCATACTCCCTATCTCCGCAAAACAGTTGGAGCACAATCACATACCTTCAAAGTGACAAACTCAAAAAACAGAAAACAGGTAAAATTCACTGGCCTCAATTCATTAAAAAATATCAAAGGGAAAGAAAATGTTGTTCACACTCTTGTATTCATGTCACTACTTCTATTCTGGCTACCGGTGGCCCTCCGGATTCGCTTCAAGGTGCTGATACTTACCTATAAAGCCCTACATGGCATCGGCCCAGGGTACTTGCAGGACCACCTT
>JANHFM010010398.1:17993-30041 GCA_032468115.1 Grayia smithii | reverse complement strand
ACTTTTCAATTAAAAAAAAAGCTCAAAAACCAACTTTCATTCTTTACACACACACACACACAACACAACACGACTCACACATAATGTAAAAGCAACTGTGCTTGACCCCAAATGACCCCTACAACAAGCTATGTCTAAAAAAAAACCCTCCTAACAAACCCCACTTAACTATATTTTTAAAAGCTCCCTCCCCCCCAAAACCCCCCAGTTACTTAGCCTAAGGATCTCCAACCTTAGCAATTTTAAGACTTGTGGACTTCAACTCCCAGAGTTCCTCAGCAAGCTAAAGTAAGCTAAGGCACAAGGCAGGCAGTTGCTCACCGATGAGATTGATTGCAGGCAGGCAGACATCTTCATTTGCTAGCTGATGCAATTGATTGCAGGGATTGTAGCAACCGAAGCAAGACGGGCTTTACCAACGGAGGCTTGGGATTTGGTCTGAAGAGCAAAGGTAAGCAAGCTGGAGGCTGGGGGGAGGGGAAGGTGGGTGCCTTCCACCTTCCACCTTGCCTTAGCCAGGCAAGCAAGCAGAAAAAAATAAAACAGAGTTGGAAGGGACCTTGAAGCAGGCCAGGCTGGCAAGCGGCCGTGCAGTGGGCATGAGCGGGGAGGGGGAGAGCATTTTTACTACGGGTTCTCCAAACTACTTCCAGCCATCGCTACCGGATCGCCCGATCTGATCCATCCGGTAACATTGCACCCATAATCCTGACTGCTCTTTAGAAGGCCAGATCCTGAAGATGAAACTCAAATACTTGGGCCACCTGCATGCACACTGCTCCATAGTAATTGTAGATGTAAAGTGTGGCTTCCTACAGCCTCATGATCATTTTATGATAAGTATACAGTAATCATTAAAACTATGTAATTCTGAACTGTTTATTCCCATCCCCCAACTGAAGTTTAAATCCCACGACATTGATAATCTGGAGCAATCACTACAAGCCTGGAAAATAAATGAACGATTATTAACAATGGCGAGTGGAGTAAAAGAACCTTTTGATTTCGACCAATGGGTTGATTTGTATTTATTCTTTCAGAATGGAAGGATTTATTTTAAATATAAATGAAGAAATGGAATGCTGCAAAATTTACTTGTTCTTCACTTCTGCTTTTCTTCTGCAGTGCTGGCAAGATGCTGAAACAATAGATTGTCCCATGATCTGAGGCAGGTTTGAATAATTCTGCATATTTCCATTATGTTGTCCTTTCCACACAGCTGCTGATTCCACAGCTCTGGAGCTGTCTATTTTTTAGAAAATTTGGGTGCAAAACACCCAATTCAGACCCTTAATTGAAGCCGATGAAGAAAACCTCAAAGCATTAAGATTCACGCCTTCAGGGTACGCGTAGAATGGAGACATCATGGGTTTGTGCTGTATTTTTCCTCTCCTCTTCTACCATTTCAAATCCTTAAATAATATTTACAAGCTCTCTGAGTTTACAGTATTCCCAGATTTGGTTGTGTTGAAAGCAGCCTTGCAAAGCTGTAAAGATAATTTATGATTCCTGTGACAAAATGCATGTACTCATCCCTCTGGCTTACTATAAAACACAAGACTGTTTAAAAGATAGTAGTATTAGCCAGTGACAAAGGATGCATAAAGGCCTGCCAAACTAAAGAAGAAAGGCTGTGTGTGTTTGTGTGTGTGTGTGTGTGTGTATGGGGTGTATTTCTTTTCCTGCCTTGTTTTATAAATAATTCTCATTAGCTCTGGTGAGAGAACAATGGCTCCCGACTGAAATATTTGAGTGGAATATATGGGCTAACTGAATGATGCAATTAATTTGCTTATGGAAGAGGTTGCTCTGTCCAATTTCTACCCCATAAGCATACATTCTAAATCTGATTAGGCTTAACCACATCAGAAAAATGTGGTTTCTCCAAATAAATATCATATGCAAATTTTTGAGATGCATTCCTCCATGATATGGGTCAGCTTTAAGTAACCCCCCCCCCATCTGCAATGGCATAATTTAATAACTTAAACTACAGTTCAACATTTATGCATGGTTGGTAAAAAGATGGAAGGAACAGAAAGGTATTTTCCCAGGAATGTGAATGTTTGATAAGAAGACATAATATTCAACCACAATATTTTTTTAATGCAATTGACACATAATCATGAAATTAATGGGAGAGAGAATTGCATGTGAGTCTGGATTTAAGATTGGGCTTTCAAGAGCTCAGGACTGGATTCTATTTGATATATTGTGTGTCATTTCTGGAAGATAATCTACAATAGCAATGAAGAGGAGAATGCCTCTGAATGTACAGTACATTCATTCTCTTATCACTGAGTAGGCATAGCCACTGGTCCACCCACTCTGCATCTGATATCAGAGGAAATAATGTTTAAATCAACATGAAAAGCCCTGGATAGGTCTAAGGTATAATAATTTTTCTTTCCCCCCCTGAAATGTAACATTTGTATTGGTAGAAGAAAAGAATTATGGATTGAATGAAATGGAAGAAAAAGAATAAACAATACAACAGGCATTCCAAGTCTATCACCTTCACCTTCACCTTTAGTATGTAGAGCAGTGTTTCTCAACGCTGACAACTTTAAGATGTGTGGACTTCAACTCCCAGAATTCCCCAGTCAGAGATATACTTTCAGACTTGCAAGACTGCTGTCAGGCCTTTGAGGTAGTCCAGACAAGAAACTCCAACCATGAATACTAACACTACCTTCATTGTTAGACTGCAGTAACAGAATCTTGCAAGACTGAAAGTCCATATCTCCCCCTTCATGTTTATAGTCTAAGAAAGGTTTTCCACTTCTCCATTGCTTCTGTGGGTTAAGCTGCCTCTTATTTGGCTTTTGCCTAGTCTGCTGCTCTTCTACCTCCTTCTATTTCTCGAGGATATTTTTACAGACCATTACACATATGTATAGTAGATGGTAGACATAAAAGTTTATAAAGACAGTAGGTTTTGAAATAAAAACGGAAGTCTTTTGTAATGTTATTCCCTAAGTAGAATAATTATAAAACTGTCATTTTCCTTTTAGAAAAATCTTGAAAAGAAAATATAATAATTGCCGATAAACTGGTATTGTCCTGCTCTGTCGGCTTCCTTTAAGGCACACTAGATAGCAATCAGATTTCTTTTGATCCACTGATTTGAATGGATCTGTTGTAAGTTTTGGGTTTAGCTTCATGGATATTTGTTTGGTTGTTATTTAAAACATTTATGGATAGCTGTCTATGAAAGTTACAACAACTGGCATCAGGTGGTGCAATGTAATTTTCATGGAGAGGACTATTTTTATTTCATTGATATTGTGCCATAAAAAACTCTCTGCTTATTACTGACAACAGAAATAATTCTTGTTGGAGGTACATGAATTTGAACAGTGAAGGAAATGACAGGGGACATGAAAAAGGAGACTTCTGGAAGTGACAGTCGCTACTTCAGTGCCAGAGATCTACAAGCAGCTTGCTTTTGTTTGCTTCAAAGTGTTCAATTATTATTTGTTGCTCTTTTACATAGCCATTACTAAAACCAGACTAATATAATGCCATGGGATTGATGATTGGATTCTAGCACTGTTACAACCACATTGAGACATTTGCTTCACCTAAGACTTACTTTATTTTATTTATTATTTTATTTTATTATTTTATTCATTCATTCAATTTCTATAACTGGCCAACTCAACCAAGTGACTCTGGGTAGCTTATAATTCTTAAAATTATAAAACAATTAAAAACATTTAAATAATAAAAGCATGCACAAAATAAATCAATCAAATAGCAGTCAATTAATGGTAAACTCAAGTAACAGGACCCTTAACATATCCTGAGTCTCGGGCCCAGGTACATGGCCAAGATTTTAAAGCTTTGTGATAAACAACAGGGTTGGGGCCATTCTTAATCTCCAAGGGGAGAATATTCCATAAAGCAAGGTCTACATCAGAAAAAGCCCTCAACACTCTTTAGCTGATATTTATCTAATCTCTTTCAATGTTATCCAGGACATTGGCCATCAAGTTGCTTCATGGTAAAAATTCTTCAGTTTATGTAAAAGAAGAAATACTTCCCTTTTCTATTCTGAATCTATATCAAATCTGCTTCAGTGTATGATTCCTAGTTATATTTTTAAAAAGGAAGACAAATTTCTCCCCAACGTTTTATGTACCTTAATTATATCCCCCTTCAGTCATTTTGTTCTAAGACCACAAAATTCTACCTTTTTCATGTAAAGGAGGCATTTGAGTTCCCTGACTGTTTTTGTTGTCCTCTTTTGCAGTTTTTCTATTGTCTATATATTATTTCAAAGGGGTAATGACCAGAATTGTACACAGTATTCCAAATGTGGTTATACCATAGATTTTTAAAAGAACAGTGCATTGTTGACATTCATGGATCACAAGGCTTCTGTTGTGGCTGGATTTATGCTGAGAAAGACTGACTTAAAGTCTTCTAACTGGCTCCATGTCTAAATCATGACTAGAATCCAGTCTCCTACTTTTTAGGCCAGTACCTTTAACCATTACACCGAATAGGCTCTCATTTTTAGAATTAGATTCTAAACTTAATGTTTAGAATATCTTGACTATCTGTGGATCCCCATGATTTGAGGACTATGACCTGATCTGGGCGTGAAATATTTGAGCTCAGGGAATGAAGCGTTTCCAACCATTCATTCAGTGTCTGACAGATGGATTCTATTTTCTAGGCAATTTATATTTTATGTCTTAGACAACATAGAACTGTCATGTATAATGGAACTCAAAAGATGGGTTATGGGTAGGTTAAGTTCCATAAGCAATCTGTCTGCTGGAGATACATTTAAAAAGATCCTGATCATCCAATCTGGAATTGGAGATTCTTATGGAAAGATTTCATCCAGAGGATGAATTCAGAGGATTAAATATCAGTTGCTATTCTGATTGATCTGAAGGATCTGAAAGATTTACTTGATGCTAACCTGCATGCTTGAATTCTTGCATGCAGAATTTGCCAGTTGAGCTTTATTCCTTAACTGGGAAAGGAGAAGGATTTGGGGAATAAGTTTGAGAAAGACCCACATATGAAAATTGCTGCTAGATGGAGAAAGTAATATTGGGAAAGATACATCAAAATGTTAGTTTAGAAAACAATTTCACATTCTTTCCTATCTTGGTACACAGAATAAATTCCAAAATATCAACATAATTACTGTTATAGACTGTCTCTGTAGCTTTTTTTTTCCTCTAGGGAATTTTGGATTTGGATCATGCACAGAGGAAAAGTTACATTGTTTCTAAATCAAACCAGTATAAAGGCATTTTAGAGAATAATACTATTAAAATCAGATTTTCTCCAATCATTGTTTTAATGCAATACCATTCAGATTCAACTGTTCTTTCTGATGGATTTTCTGAAAACCAGTTCAGTGCTGTATAGAAAGCTCTGGCTCTGGTATCTATGCTATGACAATGTGGATGTGTGAAGACTTGAAAAAAAAAAAAACCAGCATGGTCCCTGACTCTCTGCCAAAATTAGCTTATCCCTCAGGATTGGCTGAACAAAGAAAGTGACCTTTTTGCAGATGCCGGTGTAGAAGCTACGTAGGAAGTTGTGTATGCTGACACAGTTGAGATGGCAGAGATGCCTGGAGTGTATACTATGTGAGCTGAAAATACACTATATGAGAAACCCCCTGCCTATAGATTTCCCAGACAAGACAGTTGCCCAGCTAACTACAGGATGAGTCTGTTCAGGCTGTGACAGCTGCAGGAAACTGTGATGTAGCCTTTGACCACTGTTGACTCGAATGTCAGGTTTTTCCTTCAAGGTGCCATGTATACCGGGAGAATGGATCTTCCCTTCCACAGCCCTAAATTATCTCTGGTGAAATTGATGCAAGCAATAATACAGTTTTAGATTCAATGGGATAACCTGGCAGTTATTCACTTCAATTTATCACTTTATCGTCATATTCATCCAGGCAATGTTGATATCTGAAGAAATAACTTCAACAGATTCACAACTATGTCAGACTGTTTGTACCACTGTGTGTCTCTTTCAGTTCACCCTTTTGCAGATGTTGCATCCTTTTGAAATAATTTGGTGGGTGGGTTTGCCAGGTGTAGGGAGACATAGCTTCAAAGCAGGGGTGGGTTCTACTTACTTTTACTAGTGGTTTGCAGCGGGAGCGCGCACACACTCTTCTGCGCATGTGTAGATCACCTCCTGATGACGTTGGGGTGGGTGGGTGGAGCCTCCTGCCAATTTTACTACCAGTTCTAAGAACTGGATAGAACCTGGAGCAACCCAGTACTGCTTCAGAGTTTCCATCTTCCAGGCTTTTCCCTGTCAACATTTTGTTTGCCCTGGGAGGGCCTGTCTTTTGAGATGCTGGTGGCTGTTTGGCTCAGACAGACCATGACACAGAATGTTTCCTATTCCCTCTACTTGATGGAATCAATGTCAGATATGCCAATGTTTTGAAATCCAAAATGAGGAAAAACAGTATCATTGGCAAAAAATGTTATAGCTTAGTATCAATGGTTAATTGTATGAGTAATAGCCACTCATATCCAAGCTAGAGCCAATTCAACTAAAATTTAGGCCTCTTTCTGGAATAGGCTGGGGATGATGGCCTGGGAATGATCTTTGCTAGGGGAGTCTGAAGGAAGATCAGTTTTGATCTTAAGGTCCATGGGGTAGGAGATTCCTATGTGGCAGCCATAATATTTCAATTGTTTATTTCCCTAGGATCAATTAAATAAAATTAATTAAATCCTCTAGCATTAATTAATCTGATCTTGATTGCTGTGTTTATGGTGAACATGATCCAAACTTAGCACATTTATGGGAAGACAGCAGTCGCGTTGCCTATTCAGCATTTCCAACTGCTTCTGTTCCCCCATCTGTATCCATGATGCAAGTAACCAAGATACTTAATTGTTCCACAGATTTTAAGGTCTATCCTATGTAAATTATTGTCCTTTGAGATGAACCAGTAGTGGGTTTCAAATCCCGTTGCTATCGGTTCGCTCGTGGGTGCTCACATGATTGTGACACTTCTGTGCATGCGCAGAAGCTTCTGCGCATGTGCCGAGATGTCTGGTGGGTGGGCGGAGCCTCCTGCCACTGCTGCTACCAGTTCACCTGAATTGGGGCGAACTGGTGACAACCCACTACTGAAATGAACTGTTTTAGGCTATGCTAAAAGTTGGAGGAAGCAAAGTATTCCTAGAATGTTCTAATGTTTTTTAGGATGAGCTAGAATTCCATAATTCAAGTTTCTATAATTTGCATCATAGTCAGTATAAGAAACAATATAAGAGAGCCACATTACCACCCAACTGGAGGCTTAGAATGAAGGTCTTAGTAGATCTTGTTTGATATGTCTCCACATGATGCTACATCTTTTGGAAATTGCATCATTCTATGATAACATGGTAAAAATATCTTGGTGATCTAAGTCACTCCACTTCTGCAAACAATCAAGACAGAGCTGATCTCTAGCTATTTGCTTTGATAACACACACACACACACCACTTTTAGTTATTACAATAAAACACTTTGTCTTCTTCACTGAGAGAAGAAAATTATAATTATGGGAATTTATTACAGACCTCTTGAAGGAGCAGAAGATATAGATGAGGTCCTTCTGCATCAGATGAATACTTTAGAAGATGTGCGCAATAATAATAATGGTAGATTTCAATTATTGTACCCTGACATCTGCTGAAAACATAACTCTAGCAAGATTCAGAAGTTTAAAAAAATATTGTTCTCACTCAAAGGCACTATTTGGCAAAAGGCAGAAATAAGTATAACAAGTCTACTAGTCTAGACCTAATTCTTACCCAATGCCATTTCAAGGATATGGCACCCATGGGCCACATTGACTTATGACATCATAATTCAATATGAACATTTGCATTTTTACATTGATTTAGAACAGTGTTTCTCAACCTTGGCCTCTGGAAGATGTGTGGACTTCAAGTTCCAGAATTCCAGCAGAGTTCCAGCAGAGCTGGCTGGGGAATTCTGGGAGTTGAAGTTCACACATCTTTCAGTGGCCAAGGTTGAGAAACACTGATTTAGAAGGAGGGATGACATCGACACTCCCTAAGCTTTGGCACCCTAGGCCAGGCTATTCAGCCTTAGCTAAAAGCTAGGTCTGTTCTCATTTGGCTAAGAAAGTGGACATGATTACCATCTTGGGAAGAAATGATTATGTCTTTGAATTTCTGATATTCTGAGGAAGAAAAACTGAGAAGAATCAGACTTGAATATTGGAGATGTATTTTTGAGCTAGTTTTAATGAACTCTATGCGAAGGTACATCAGATTCATGGGTTGATATCTTGAAGGAGAAAAATATTCAGGAAAGATGGGAGGCCAGTGTAGCTACATGCAGAGCTCTCTAAAGTGCTAAAGAGAGAAAGAAAAGAAAATACATATATTGGAAATTGAATGAGGGGCACAATCAATGAACAATGCCAGCTAGTATCCAGAATTTGTAGCAATTCTGTCAAAAAACCTCTAATGCTCAGAATGAGGTGAGGCTTGTGACATTCAAAAATAACAAAATATAGTCCTTTGGGTATGTCAAAAACAAATCTTCAAACAAAGGCTGGAGAGTTGTATGTTGGACATGAACCACTGTAGTAGGAGATTAGAAAAGAGAAGTTATTTGGTGACTTTGAGCAAAATGATTCTACTTTGGTATTTTGGAGAATTGGCTCAAAGTATTAAAACCTTGTGGAGGGAAAACACCTTTTCAAATGTATGCATTGTTTTCATATGAAATAACAATATATTCAGGGAATCAATCAAGTGTAGCTCTCCCAAAAGTCATGAATGGACAATCTATTGCAGTAGTTTAGCAAAAATGGAATGGATTTACTATTCTTCCTTATAGAACTTTGTGGTACAGAGCCATTCAGGTTCTGTCCAAACCTTGTTTAAATGCTGCAGTTGGAAACTCAACTCAGTTCCATCCAAAAGTTCATAATCTCACAAAGACGGGGATCAGACATTGAGTCTGATATCCTTTTGCAAAGCAAACGTGATAGCATTCTATAAATAATAACAAATAAACATTGGGCTTTTAGTTTTGACAACTTGCCTTGACACATCTCTCCCCTCCAAACACCTTGGAACATGGGAAAAGGGAGATGAATTTTTTTGAGGGGGAGGACATTTATTTCAAAGTTAAGTGATGAGGATGTCCTTGAACAGAACAGCAGGAGAAACGGCAAGCAAAAGAAAAAGAGAGAGAGAGAGAGAGAGAGAGAGAGAGAGAGAGAAAGTTAGAGATACTGATTCTGGACACTTCATAATAACTGACAGCTTGGTGGCTCCTCCTAAACTCTAGCAGACAAGCAAGACAGTTTTCACAGAATCCCCATGGAGTTCTTTGTGAATTTTAAAAACATTTTTTCTCTTATCTACTTGCTGCCAGAGAAGTAATGCAGTCCTTGACTGATGCCCAGCAGAACCAAGGGAGAGAGAGAAGAAAACATCTGACAAAGGTCAAAGAAAAAGAAGAACTTGCTTTTCTATATTTATCTTTACTTGAATAAATTTCCACAATGAAACTAATTAGTTGAAGGTTTTCTCTCCCTCACCTTTCTTTATGGTTTATACCAGTACAAATATACGTAGTGTCGGTTCTAGAAACATTCAAATGTACATATTGGCAGCAGGTTTCCCCAAACATATTGGACTACAGCTTCCATAATTCCCAATCAACAGGATCCATTATACCTGAAAGACATCTGGTAGGGTAAGGCTGTTTAGTATATCATTGCCAAAGTACACACAATGATCATTCTGAGTCTTCTTTCTACAATCAGATTTTTTGTTTTCAAGGAACGGCCAGTTTGAAGTGGGAACTTTGAGTGAAAGGCAGATTGGGAAGGAAGGACAGTTAGGGTTCTTAGTATTTTTTGACCTTCATACAAAATCACTCTCTTAAGCTATTTTCCTAGTCATTGAATAAAAACTAAAAATGTACTATAAATTAGTTGCCTTATTTTTCAAATTTTAACTATTGTATTCCTATTTTTTGTTTGTTCTTTGAATATGTTGCTACTGTCCGGTATTATCTTTTAGCATATCAATTCAGGACTGAAACTTCTTCCTGAGTTTGGAAGACTTTCCTTGTTTCCCTGTACCTGTTTCCATCTTTGATGTCTCTACAGATGTTATAATACTGCTTCTTGTCTCTTCTATCTGCTCTCTTAAATTCTTCATTAAGTTCTTTCAAGAGAGCTTTGTCTTTCTTGGTTTTCACATCTCTTCTCTTCCTGGCAATTTTCAATTTGTTCTGACATCCAGTTTGCTTTCATCAACTTCTTGATCTTTGGCAGTTTCTTTTCACATTTACTCTTAACAAACTCTTTGATTTTATTCCACACTTCCTCTGGTTCCCAGTCAAAGAGGCCAAAACTTCAAAATGATTCTTGATGTTTTCCCTGAAAATGTTTGGTATATGCTCAATATTGTATTGGGTTGGCTTTATTCTTCTGTTTTAGCTTAAGTAGAAATTTACATATGAGGGATTCATTATCTGTTCTACAGTCAGTCATGGCCCATGGCTGCATTTTTATTGTTATTACTGAGATGTTTTACTTCCTCCTCCTAGTAATATAGTCAGTTTGATTTCTGTGAACTCTATCTGATGATGTCTGAAGATGATATAATCTTTTTGGTTACTTGGAGACTGTTAGCAATGAGGAAATGATTGGATTGGCAGAAATTGATAAGTCATTCTCCTATTTAATGTTGGTCTCCTGGGCCATACAGCTCACCCACATTTTCCTCTTTAATGTTTCTAACATTGGCATTCTAGTCTCCAGCCACAAGCAGCACATCTTGCTTGCATGCTTAGTCTATTTCAAATTGAAATTTATCACAAAACTCATCAGTTTTCTCTTTCTCTGCATCAGTGCATAAACTTGGATAATTGTCGTATTTAAGGGTTGTTCCTAAAGGCTAATTGATATTGTTTGTTCATTGCATTGTAATTAAATATTGTTCTTGCTACACATTTCCTATGAAAGTACCACAAGCCCTTCTCTGTTTTTCATGTCCTGAGCAGCAAACAGTGTAATCTTTTGAATGAAAGTATCCAATCCCAGTTATCTCAATTCACTGATACCTAAAATGTCAATATATAGTTGATTCATTTCACCTTTCACTATGTTGAACTTTGCCATGTTTATGGTTCTTAAGTCCCCACTGTCTTTGCAGCTTTCAATTCTCTTTCCTACATGGATAGATGTCTTGAAGACTTTAATCTAACCACATCATAAACACCACTGATACTCTGGAAAATCCTCAGCTCTGCTTTCTTTAGCTGGGTAGCTGCGATGACCTTAATGTCTTGGGGGACCATGCTGCCCAACAAAAACACCATTACTTTAAATGACTTCACTGCATTTTACTCTAGCAACTGGCCAAAGAGTCAATGCATCCTGGAATAAGCCCCGTCTTCCTACAGTCAGCAGACAGAGAAGCAATATTCAGGTTAGCCATAGACCATTGATGAATAACCTTTTCCAGACCGAATGCCCAAAGTGCATGCCCAAACCCCCAAAATGTAATGCGTGCAGAGCCCCCACACATGCCCCTGCCCCAGTGGTAGGTTGCTATCGGTTCTCCCCAGATTGGGGTGGTGGCGGGAGGCTCCGCCCACCTGCCCAGATGGCTCTGTGCATGCGCAGAAGCTTCTGTGCAAGTGCAGAAGTGTCGTGTGCCCGTGCAAGTGTTTGTGAACCAGTAGCAAACAAAATTGAAACCCACTACTGCCCTGCCTACCATGTGGCCCCCTGTGCATGCACGTACTGCCCCCACATGTGCCCCACCCCCTGCACATACGTGTGCGGCCCCCTGTATGCACTCTATCCCCTGCGCATGCACGGCAGACCCGAAGGCCAGCTGGCCAGTGGGAGGTGCACACGCATGTGCAACAGAGCTGAACTGGGGCAACAGCTCACGTGCCCACAGAGAGGGTGCTGCGCAGGGGTGAAATCTAAATTTTGTTACTACCGGTTCTGTGGGCGTGGCTTGGTGGGCGTGGCAGGGGAAGGATAC
>JANHFM010010396.1:0-10835 GCA_032468115.1 Grayia smithii | reverse complement strand
CGGTGTCTCAGTTCCTAAGACCATCGGAAATATGTGTTTTCCGATGGTCTTAGGCGACCTCTGTGAAAGGGTTGTTCAACACCCCACCCCCAAGGGGTCCCGACCCACAGGTTGAGAACCACTGGATTAGAGGATAATATTTGGAAATCTTTCTCAACGAAGTAAATTGTCTGCGCAGAGTGAGCTCAGTGGAGAGGGAAGTTAGAACTACTTTTAAAAACTTGCAAAGGATTTCTGCGTACAAAAAAAAAGAAAAGAATTCAAAGGATTTCCATTTGTAGTCTAAAAAAAAAAACCAGTTCATCCTGTAGCTTTCTGATGCTACCGGATGACTTGCTGTGAGTACAGACTTGAGCAAAATTGGGGAGGGGGACGGGACACAAAAAAGAATAGCAAAAAGGCTGCAAGAGAGCAAAAACTCCAGAAAGAGAGTTTGGAAAATAATCTAATCTTCCAAGGTTGAATACAGAAATTCTTTCAAGTAGCAGCTAGTGAAACCAAATTCCCTATATCTTTCTAGCACTATGCCTCTTCCTTCTGATTTTGATTTTTGGTTCTGTTCCTCTCCTTTTCCTTATCATGGTCTTAAGACAGGTCCTTATCATGTTTCCTTTTATCAATGTTATTCTAGGTTTGTAGAAGTAAACATTTAGAGACTACGACGGTGAAAAATTGAAGTTCGCAAACATCTTAGGGTGTTTCCCTACAATCAACACCAAACTAGTTTAGTTGGATTTATCAGATAGTTAGGGTTATTCAGAGAATCAAGTGACAGATGGTGAGGAGGATTAGGGATAACACTGTCCATTTCTTTGAATACTGTCAGTAGCAACACATAGTGAATCCCAAAAATAAGTCCCCGTATCGCTTCTTAACTATGATAAATCCAGAACACAGTGCAAAGAGTCTGTGCTTGGTTTTGTAGATTACATATTGTTGCTTGGACCCATTTAACAAGATAGAGGGTATAACAGCGCATAGATTGTTTCTATAGCTTTGAACATAACTAACCAGATCTTCTAGCTTTTTAATTAAATTTATTTTGAAGTGTTCCTTGTACATAATATTTAGCTTTGCTTCTTGGGCAGCTTGGAGTAAATAATGACGTTTCCTTCAAGGAGAGATCAAGTTCTAGTGTAGGGCATGTCCGTCTAGTTTTCTTGACAAAAATACAGAAAGGATTTTGTGTTGCTTTCCAGATTTTTTTTTTTAATTCCCACTCTAGCTCACTCCCTAGGATGCCCTAAATAACAACTAACTCTGACCCCTGCTTAGCTTTACAAGATCATTGATGTTTGACTAAAGAGGACTAAACAGTCTGCAGAACTCCAGAAAGAAGGCCTAAAGAGTCAATTCTGAGTGCAGATTTAATGTTTATTTATGGTAGCCTCTGCTACGATCTTCTACAGAAGATGGCTTCTCTTAGAGAAGGTCTCTACCATTGGCCCATTGCAATAGTGCCTACTGCTTTGAAGGGCTTACAATATCAGTTGACTTCAACCAGTTGCAAGGAGGATTATGACAATGGAGCTGGCATGAAATCCATATCAGCTTAGAAGGCTGATATATCTTTGGTCTTTTGCTGAGGTCATTGGCAAGAGCCTTCTTCCTTTCTAATGCGGTCTTACTGAGGGGAATGGATAGTGACATGCACAGGTAGATTGGCATTGCCAGGAGATGAGACAGATAAACCATGGAGGGTTTTTTAAGCTATCCAAAGGAATACATTGTGGACTGAGTTGAAGCAAGCATCTTGATCTCCTTATTGGAGTGTGTTATTCAACTTTATGTCATCAGGTTTGTCACCTGCACAAACTTCCATTAAAAAAAAAGGGCAGGCTGGTGTAGATTTGAATGTGATGATGTAAGGTGGTTGAAATGAATAGAGTCTCTTTCTTGGTATTGCGTAATACAGAGGTCTTCAAACTTGGCAGCTTTAAGACTTATGGACTTCAAGTTGCAGAATTCTCCAGCCAGCATAGCTGGCTGGAGAATTCTGGAAGTTGATGTCCATAAGTCTTAAAGCTGCTAAGTTTGGGGAACTCTGATTTAATACATTACCAGGCCTACTTAACACTTACCCAGCCTATGTCTCACCATTTCCATCCATAATGACTGGCCAAAATGTGGCCCTTTTACAACTTGTGGACTGCTTGGCTGCCTCAGGAATTCTGGGAGTTGAAGTCCACAGGTTGTAAAAGGGCCACAGTTGCCCACTCCTGCTATCAGAGGATTAGAATCTGGCTGTACACACTCCTACTCCAGATGTTGATTATGGTACCACATTGATTCTTATGTATGTATTCAATTGTATCTGATGGGATCTTTGCTATTGAGTCCTTGGTGAATTTTTCTCACAAAATTCTTGACTACTTTGGTGGACTTATCTTCCAGGGACTTAAGTTTTGGATTCTTGGACCAAGAGTTCAATTAGCCTAAGCTTTGTTTATTCAGTTAGGACTTTGCTTTTATAATAATACGACTCTGTGCATATGTTTACCTGGAGCCCCGAATTGGCTTCCTACCCAGTGTATAACGTGGCAGCTGTCTTTGTCAGCCGTTCATGTTCTGCTTGTGTGAATCGTCTGTGGTGATGTAGGAGGGAGAAGTGGAAGAGAACGAGTCCTGGAACCCAGCTGGTGATGGTTTATTCAAATAAACCATGGTTGAGGGAACAATACCTTAGCAGCATATGTGATCCCAGTTATTTGTCACTAGCCATGGTTATTTCTAGGAGGGACTCAGTCTTGTTCAATCCCTTTGGAGCACATTGGAGGCTATTAGTGAATCTATTAGTGAGGCTATTAGTGATTAGTGAATCATTTCTAATGGTAAATCAGCTGTTACAAATATCAGGGTTTCAATATTATTTTGGGTGTGTAATGTGTAGCGTTCCAGAAAACCCTTCGCCGAATAAAAACTCTGAAGCAACCATCTCTCAAAGTTCTCCTTTATTCGGAGAAGTAAACTGGCACATCTGGAAAAAACCAAATCTGAGAGTTCTGGGTTTCCCCTCAGGATCTCAAAACCCTCAAAACCATCTCCTAAGATGGTCACATGCTCCAATCATCCTCCATGCCACTCCTTCTCCAGATGCAGGATCGGCCCGACCTTGACCGTTGGGAGGAATGCTATTATGTCTAATATCCCCCCCTCCTACTTTCCCACAGTATGGAAACCACCTAATATGGTTTCCAAAGCTGACATTTGGGTCTAAAAGAAGAATTGTGTGATTGAAATACCAATATAAAATTACCATTTTATATTTTAAATGATATGATTTTTACATTAATTTTTCATGTTTTAATTACTACAGGCCGGGGGGATATGGATCAAAATGAATCAGATAGTCGTCGAATAATTCGATATCCAGATAGTCACCAGCTCTTTGTCGGCAATCTGCCACATGACATTGATGAAAACGAACTGAAAGAATTCTTTATGAGTAAGTAATTTCTCTTTTACTTTGCTATGCAGCCTAGTGGAGAGAAAACCCCATATTTTTAGATTTTTAAGCCCTATTATAATTCAAATATTAAACTGCTTCTATAAGCAACATGCCATTTTTGTTTAATCCATGAAATGCAGTTTCCCTAACTATCTGTGTTATACTTTTACAGGTTTTGGAAATGTCGTGGAACTTCGTATCAATACAAAAGGTGTTGGAGGAAAACTTCCAAACTTTGGCTTTGTGGTGTTTGATGACTCTGAGCCAGTTCAGAAAATTTTATTGGCCAAAGTAAGTAACTTGAATATAGTCACTGGATGGTGATTACCAGAGTGAATTTAGTTTGAATCAGTTCTGAAATTTGTTTACAAGTCCTATATTGGTTTTCTATTAATAGATTTCTGTAGATGAAGAAAAAGTAGTGAAATATCTATTCTTGAGAAATAGTTAATTGCAGAATGGAGCAAATTTTTTCCTAGACCCATTATTTCAAGTTTACCTGAATATGGTAAACTTTATGGTATTGATAAATTTTGAGCTAGAATATGTTTTTCATATAAACTATTATTGGCCTGTGTCTTTTGGATATTCAACTAACTAAGCTTTTTGGTATTACCATTCTTCCCTTCCTCTTCATTTAAAAGCCTATAATGTTCCGAGGTGAGGTGCGTTTGAATGTAGAAGAAAAAAAGACCAGAGCTGCTCGTGAAAGAGAAACTCGAGGTGGTGGTGATGATCGCAAGGATATTCGACGCAGTGACAGAGGCCCTGGGGGTTCACGTGGCATGGTGGGTGGTGGAATGATGCGAGACCGTGAAGGCAGAGGGCCACCTCTGAGAGGGGCCATGGCCCAGAAGCTTGGCTCTGGAAGAGGAACAGGGCAGATGGAAGGCCGATACACAGGTCAACGTCGCTGAAGATTCATTGTTGGCAGGCAGTCTTGACAGTGATACGTTATTCGTCATGTTAGCATTTTTGTTAATTTTCTGGCTTTGGAATGTAACATAGCCTTTTTTTTTTTTATCATTTCTTTGATGTGAAAAACATCTTTTGATCACCAGGTAAATTGTGGTGGACATTCTTTTCCTAATTTCATGACGAAGTCATAATGTTAATTTATAAATTAGACTTGGGGATTAGGGACCGAGAAATGATCATTTAAACTTTCTGCAGCAACAGCAAAGGAGAAAGGGTATGCCTAATTGAGTTAAGGTCTTTCCAGTGTGTTAAAATCCTTCTGCTGCACATTTCGTTTAAGTGTTACTGTTGGAAATGCAAATAGTGCAATCTTTGAATTGGAAAAGCTTCCTCTCCTCCCCCCTTTCTTTTTCTTTTAGAACTCTTGATTCCAAACAACTCATGTTTTGTGAACTTTAAACGCACTAATGGGTACCTGCCTCATCTTACATTGACATCTGCTGAAAGCAGCAAGGAAAAATAATAGCTTGTGAAACGATGCGGGCATCTGCTCTGCTTGCTGTGACCAATATATGTACACGTAAACCTTAACAAGACTAAAAATATGTTCCAGAAGGAAACCATTTAGCTGTAAACACAAATGTAAAACTTCAAAAATCATAGTCCTAAATAGAAAAAAAGTTTTTTTCTTTTTTAAAAGTCTTACGAGCTTTCTGCCTCTCTGTAAATGGGGATGGTTGATTGCTCAACACACTCCTCTTACCTTTTCCCTTTCTGTAAGCAGTGTACAGTGAAAAATTGTCTTTACTGTATTGAGGTCTCTGGTAATGTAATAAGCATGATGGTGCCTTCTATTAAATACATCATTCCAGTCTTGCTGGTGATTTTGTACAGTATAGTGTATGAATGGCTGTGCTGCAAAACTTTAACAGCTGTAAAAATGTTTATAAAATCATTGTATAAAATTGCAGTATCTTTAAATCAGTAAAGGCTACTGGAATATTACTTGCCTAGCTCTATAGTTAAGTTTTTGAAGCCTTGGAACAAAAGAGTTATTAAGTGGTAGATGCTTTTTAAAAATGGAAGTTTGCTTATGGAATTGAGTATTCCTTTTGCATAGACAAGTCCAAAGTTAATCAAGTGGGGGTTTTTTAAGTGTACTCCAGATAACATATTTAACACGCAACTTGTTACACTCAAGGATACTGCAATTTTCATAGAGCAGGGAAATAGCTCAAATACTTGCTACTTTCAATTTTTGAACTATCACCCATTTTGCACAAACTTTGAAGTGACTTTGCCTACAAGGCTCAGATTTGTACATAGAGGGAAGATCTCTTCTTATGTATTTGGACTTGGTGGAGCATTTTGCGTTTGGGTGAAAGGTTTGCTGTTTCCAGTTCCTGTTTGCATAGATAGCACATTCCAGAAAACTGCAGATGTAGCGAACAAAACTCCCCAGCTTCATGCTAGACAGTTCAACAAACCCTCACTCAGGCTTACTCTTGAAGAGGGGAGACAAAAGCTTGTGACCGTTCAGAACTGCTCTAAACATGGAAGACCTCATATGTGATGATGTAACAAGAAGCATTTAATGCATTACAATTAATGTAATGCAAGAAACATTTGGTGAAACTAACAATTTGTTGTTTCCCCAAACTGGAAAATTTTGCCTGTATATTGAGGTGTGGAGTAAGTTTATATTGTTTTTTACTCCTCAAATTGAGATCTTCCATGTTTGATGGTAAGTCTTGCACTATTTTCATACACTTTCTGGGGTACATTTCTCTATTTCCATGTTTATGTGGGGGGAGGGGGTCATGCTGAATTGTTTCATTTTCAGATGATACCTGGATATGTAGTACTTGAATGCTTCTCCATGAACTATATTGAATTCAACCTTTTTTTAAACTGCTTTTCTCAACAAGCAGTTGTGTACCAGTGTTTCAGTATTTATATTTGGCTTTTTAGTGCTATAATATTGCCCTACCATCTTCTGTAAAACTGTTAAGGCAAACAGCAGTAATGGAATAATAATAATAAATAATGTAATGACAATTAGAGGAGCTACCAAGCCATTGAGCTTTCAGTTTGCTTCTTTAAGTGCCATGAACTAACAATATTGGAAGCATACACAGACGTTTACATGGTGATTGTTCACCTACTTTATAGTGGAAACATAGTGTTCTTGTCCCTCTTTTCAATAAATGTACCTCTAAAAGAAAAGAACAGATCTATTTGACCTATTTTATTGCTGATTTGTTGATATAGGTAATATTGCTATTGTTACAGTCCTATGTCAACAAACTTGCTTTAATCATCTTTTGGCTTTAATAGGTATGCAAACAATGGACTACCATCTTTATTGCTGTAATGTGTTGAGCATTATATGCTAGTAGAACCTAGTATAATTGTTGCAGGTGGAAAATATTTACTTTTAAGTTTCCATTTTTGAATGTGTTTTGACTAAACATACTAATAAACTACTGATGTCTGCAGCATTTACAAATGGTCCAGAATTCTCTCTCAATGTGATTTAGTATTCTAGTTTGGCAACTTTCTGACAAATAATCCTGCTTTGGTGATGTACAAAACTGCCTCATCCACATCATTTCATACTGAACTGTGGTACAGCTTAACAGTGGTAATTGGGACTGGCAATTCTGTTGCTAAGCAATAGTCTTAAGGCATGACATCATATGACTATGCCTGACTTATAGTGGCAGTTTCAGCAGTCTGAGCTACTATTGTTAGATAAATTCTAACAGTTGCAACATCCCACTGTATCTCTGATTTCCCCATTGATTGTGGCAGACGCTGGCAGTGAAGACCATAAATGGTGTGAGATCTGCAACCATCATAAATCTAAGCCAGTTGTCAAATGCCTAGATTGTGATCCTGTAGTCACAGGGATACTGAGACAGTAATCACAAGACTCCTTCACAAGGACATCTCATGAATGCTGGTTGTCAACAAGGACTATGTCTGAATTCATGTTGATTGCAGACATTTCATTCTATATTTAACACAAATGCTAAAATATTTTATTAACTCATTGCTGCTTACAAATTAATGTTTTTATTTTCTTCAACAAAACCAGGCCTCTTTTACAATTTATTAGATCCTTTGCAGTGATAAAACAGCCGAACCTTGACTTTAAAAAAACAGAGCAGATACAAAGTGATCACTTAATGATTCTACACTGTATATCACTTGTGCTGGTGAACTCTCATTTCTGTATTGCTATGATTACTTCATATGATTAGTTTGTATTTTTTTGATTACCCATCCAGTTTGTGTCAATATTTAGTGAGCACCTACATGGATTTTTTCCAAGGTAACCTATTCCCAGCCTGATACTTTAGGTCTTCTAAAGGTGTATTTGCTGCTGTAGTTGAGTCCATACATCTTGAATTGATCATCATCGTGTCTTTCCCAACATTGTAAAATTCTATGGGAGCTAGAGCTTCCCATAATGTGTTGAAAATATGATAATTTGACCTTGGTCATTTGGGCCTTGAGCCAGTTTTTACCACTGGCTGGTAAATGGCATATTTTTCTACTTCACAAAAGATGAGTAGCTAAAGCAGTTCTTTCATTCTGTTGTTTGACACCTTTGGCAATATATGTTTGGGGCCTGATGAAACTTGGACTGATTATGTATATTTAAAACGGCACATGAAATTGTTTCTTGGGGTGGGAATCCTTTTAGTAGATACATCTTTGCCAAGGAAAACTAAAATTCTGTTCAATGAGCATTTAAATGATTATATTTCACAATGTCTATGAAATTGATTACAAATAGTCTTCAATTTATGACTGGATACTTAACAAAGTTACAACGAACTCACAAAAGCTACTTGCAACTCGGTTCTGAAGTTAAGGCTGCTGTAGTCCTCCCATAGTCATTTGCCCTTATGGCCAAGTGCCTCCCCCTGCTTAGCTTCCTCCACATAAGTGGTGGGTTGCTCCTGGTTCTGTCTGGTTCTTTAGAACCAGTAGTAAAAACGGGGGGAGGCTCCATCCACCTGGCTGGATGTCATGATTGATGAACTTTGCATATGCAGAAGCGCGTGAGTGAAGCGAGCGCGCACACACTTCTGTTGCAAACTGGTAGTAAAGGTAAGTAGAACCCACCCCTACTCCACGTGTGTAGTCAGGCCATTCTCCTCACACTGGGTCTCAGTTGGCCTTTTCCCCATTAGGGCCTAGTAAAATTTTCCTTCTCTACCAGATCCCTGCAGACCTCTCCCTCCACAAGTCCTCTCAGGCCTTCCCATCCCCACCAGATCTTTCCAGCCTTAAATCTGATTCCTACCTCACCAAGCCCCATAAACTCATCTTTAGTGTAGTGACACTACACTAGGAGCTCTAGGACAGTCCACTGGTGAAGCGGGGCAGGCAGGGGAAGGCCTTCTATGGCCCAAGAGTTGGGAAGCAGAATACAGTGTCTTGGGGTGGCAGAGCCCTTAGGGAGCCCAGGGAAGTGGCCTGCACTAGGTCTCAGGGGGCCTTCTTTACCCCTGAGGCACCTATGCTCCACTCAATGACCCACTTGTTCATTTAACAGCATAAGGGAAAGAGCAGAGGATAATGGCCATTAAGCAAGCCTGTCTCACTTAATGACTATCATAACATGTTTGTAATGGGAAGGCTTCATTACAGTCATATGTTAAGGACTATTTGTATATCTTATGCTTTATAGCTACATATGGAGTGTTTGAT
This sequence comes from Grayia smithii, assembly GCA_032468115.1. NCBI lineage: Eukaryota > Metazoa > Chordata > Lepidosauria > Squamata > Grayiidae > Grayia > Grayia smithii. Next base: position 1,744 of record JANHFM010010396.1, on the reverse strand, counting down.
GTTATCTGAGCTTGGTTGTTTTCTTGCAGACATTACCCAGCTAGGTAATATCTGGGTGTTAACAATAGCCTAATCAAGGAACAACCAAGGAGAAACAACACCCCACCAAAACTAGCAAGGAAAACTACTATATACAAACAAATCCCACATTCACTAACACTGAAGATGTTAGCTAACTGAGTAATGAAACGTCTGCAAGCAAACAACCAAGCTCAGCAGCAAGGACTCCTTAATTTAACTTCTGAATTACATTTATTCTTTTTATTGCATAAGACTTGCTTCATATATTCACTATAGTTGAGTTTTGCTTTGCTTCACTGATTTATCTTGTATGTTCTTTTCATTGTGCTCAGTTTAGTTTTCTGGCAATTATATAAATATGGTCTGCTCCTAATCTCCTAGTCTAGTCTGCAGATAGACATAGGGGTTAACTATGCACATATGTCATAGGGCTGGAAGCAATTTTGGAGGTCTAACCCCCTGCAGAAAGCAGGAGACCTTATACCAGTGTTGGCGAACCTATGGCACGCAAAACCATCCTGCGAAGAATGCGTGGCCTCTCTGGCTCCTCTGGTGTGTTCCTGTGCACGCACGTGGGAGCAGCAAAAGCTGGAAGAGCAGCGTTCTGTCGCACATGTGCAGGCTGGCACCCGAACTTCCGGGTTTACGTTGCATGCATGCGCAATGGTCAGCTGTTCATCAGGCATGCATCTGTGCCAAAACCTAGAAGTTCAGATGCCAGCATGCGCAACAGATAGCCGGTCTTCTGGGTATTTGCACTCCTGCAGGGCTGAAGGCCAGCAGGGCCGCACATTCCTCGCAGGATGGTTTCGCGTGCCATTTCAGCACGCAGACTAGCATGTGGGCACGGAAAAGGTTCGCCATTGCTGCCTTATACCATCCTGTGGGGTTTCGTGGTGATGTCTCATTTAAGTATTTAATGCCTATCCTTATCTCCTAAGGGCAGTCAAAAACAATATTTAAAAAATGGAAAATTAACCATACCCTGAAGCTAAATAATAGACAGTATGGATGATTTGCCTAGACTTAATAGCATACCTTAAGAACATCCAAATCTGTCGTACATGGAAAGAAAGTAGGTATTCTGCCAGTCAGAACATAAAGTGAGAAAATGAAGCACAATGAAATGGAAATAATGTAAAACTTACATCCAGTGACAAATATACAAAACTATTAGTATTTAGATTTCATTAGATTTCTATGCCGCCCTTCTCCCGAGGGACTCGGGGCAGCTCACAATCATAAAAACAGTAACAAAAGCATATATAAAAAACATAATCTAACAAAACATACAAATTTAAAAAGGGGTAAAGCAATAAAAAGAGTAAAATTAACAGTATGTAAAAACAACAAAAACAGTCAGCCCTAGCCCGCTTGCTGGAACAACCACGTCTTTAAGTCGCAACGGAATGAGCGGAGGTCCTTAAATATTTTGAAAAACATTGCAGAGGGAATTTGTGCTCTGCTGATTATTATTTCTATCATTGTAAGGCATGATGTCCAAAGATAATGCACAAATTTGGAAGGCAGCTGGAGCAGTGGTGGGTTTCAATTTTTTTTTTTAGTGGTGGGCGTGGCAGGGGAAGGATACTGTAAAATCTCCATTCCCTCCCCACTCCAGGGGAAGGATACTGTAAAATCCCCATTCCCTCCCCACTCCAGGGGAAGGATACTGTAAAATCCCCATTCCCTCCCCACTCCAGGGGAAGGATACTGCAAAATC
>JANHFM010010389.1:142717-154623 GCA_032468115.1 Grayia smithii | reverse complement strand
TGATAGAATATATATATATATATATATATATATATATATATATATATACATACATACACACACACATCGTATTTTTCGCTCCATAAGACGCAGATGACCATAAGACGCACCTAGGTTTAAGAGGAGGAAAACAAGAAGAAAAAAAAGGTAGAGCCTGAGAGGACCACAGATAGATGTCTTCTCATGTGCCAGCTCTGGCTATTGACTCCTGCACTGTGGAAAAGCGACAGAAGAGGCGGGATTCAGCACTGTAAAAGGACCCTGCTGCTGCCGCTCAGCTGCTATTCCATCGAAGGACTGGCACAGACATTTCCACCCACTTTTGGGGAGGTGGGAAGGGAGTGAAAAATGCAGTTTATTGAACTTCTAGACCAGGAGTCCCCAACCTCTGGTACAGGGTCCAGCATCAGGCCAGCATGTCAGAAACGGCTGCGCAAACAACCCTATCCATGGGATGCAGGCAGCATGCAGAACCACTCCCCCTCCGTTACACAGAAAAATCTCCATGGAACCGGTCCTTGTTGCCCAAAAAGTTGAAGTTGCTGCTTTAGACAGCCCAGTAAACTAAATGATTACTTAAAAATAGAAGTATAATTTTTCTAATTATTAACGGTAAAAGTTCATGGGATTCAAGAGATTTTGCATTACTAAATTATTTTGTTGTAATTTTAGCACATTCTATTTTCAGTAAATAACCAAATTTAATTTTTCAGCTGACTTGTTATTAATGGGCCAGGAGTTTTAGTAGCTAAAACAATATTAATTCTAGACAATAACACCTTTATATTTCTTTGAAAACTAGTTTGTTAGCTTTTTTTTAATGTTTAATTTTAATACAGTGGTGGTTAGCAAACTGCAGGTGGGTTTACTGCAGTAGATTGTAACTGCTTATTCTGTGAGAAATTGGCAATATGGGTAAAACAATTTGGGATATATAAGAGAAAACTGGGGTCACAACATTGAAAAGTCCATACTCCTTGACTTGCCATAATGTCTCTAGGGTAATATTTTTATTTGCTGGGATCTTATCCCTTACCTTATTGCTGAAGCTTTGAAATGGCAGCATGATGTCAAATGCAACTGTTTTACTCTGGTTGGTAGGGAGGTAAATGCTTGCTTTACTGGTGCACTAGTTTGCCACTCAAAATACCAACTGTTGAACAACTAACAGCATCTCCTAGACTTCTGTCGGATATTGATGGTGCAGACTGTTGGTGATTTCTAACTACTCATCAGGAGATGAATGCCATTAGAAAGAAGGAATAGATTGCAACTAGAGAAATATAATTTCTGATAAATTTTAAAGTTTTAAAAAGCACTTTTCTCCATTTGGTAAATATTTAATTCTTTAACTACATTAATTATTTCAGATAGCATGTACATTTTGTACTATCTGACTTTTTTAGAAGACTTTATGAATGAACCATCTCAAGATAATTTATAAAAAAGAATCCTGCCTAGATATTTACTTGGATGTTATATTATATGTCTGTCTGTTAGTGAAGCTAACTCCCAGTTAAACATGCATAGGATTACAGACTCAAAAGAATAAATGTTTTAACTTTTTGCAACCAAAATTACAGATTTTGGTAATCTGAATCATCTAATTCTAGAGAATGCTACAATCTGTTTGACCATCTGCTACCCAAGCATATATCTCTAGTAAACAAAAACATTATGGCTTAATGTTAAAGTCTAAGAGCATATTTGGATATTATGAAATGATCTGGAGTTAAAAAAAAAACAGTAATGAAATATTAATGCAAAATGTTTCCTTCTATTAAAAATTCTAATATTTTTTTAATGGGTGACTTACATTTGGAAAATATATCACTCATTTAAAAAGAGATGTTTCATAATAAGGCCTTTTTTAAAGAATTCATGTAATTTTTTGCTTCTGCTTTGGGGAAATAGAAGAAAGTAATTAGCAAAATGTGGAAGGCATGTTTTTTTCTGAAATTGCCTCAGTTTGCTTCTTTTGTTCTTCCCTTCCTTTCCTCATATTTGAAAACAGCAGCTCACTCTGGTCAGCCCTGTAAGAATTTCTTACTTATCATATAGTCAGGTAAGAATTTCTATTCAGAAGCAAAGGATATCCTTTGTTTCTTTGGTGACTACTAGCCTTTAAGCAATGCCAATTGCCCAGGGTCTTCTAAAGGCAGGAAGATCCCGTACAGAATTTCCATCTGTAGCAAAAAATTTCAAAAGAGCCAGATTGGCTTCTGTAAAGTTACCAGCCTCCTAACTGTGTTGTTATGTTGTGTGGTCTACTTCCTGTCTATAATGTGCTTTAAATAACTGGATTTTTGTGTCTTTTTAAAAGAAAAAGTTATAAAAGCCTTAATGCTAGAGAGCAGTTTGTCTCTGTGATTTCTTAAGCTATTAGTACCTGCTGCCATAACCCACTTTATGCTTTGTACATTTTTTTAATAGTTACATCATGCTCTTCTTGTTAATGGCAACAACGAAAAAGCCTTTGTTGCCATCAACAGGCTTAGTTTTTGTTTGGAGGAAGATGCTTTCTGAAATACGTTATCTCCTACATCCCCTAAGTTTTCAGTAGTTCCTACTGCCAGCGGACTTGCTGAGGTAATTGGTGACATATTTGATTCTGGAGTAGTCTCTTCTCTTCTCCAGGTATGGCTTTGTTGAGTTTGATGATGTGCGTGATGCAGACGATGCTGTTTATGAACTAAACGGCAAAGATCTTTGTGGGGAGCGTGTAATTGTTGAGCATGCTCGAGGCCCTCGTCGTGACAGCAGTTATGGTTCTGGACGCAGTAAGCACTACATACCATTGTACCAGTGACTCTTCTTTCTATTTAAAATAGAATATTTTTTTAAAAACTGTATTTTTTTTTAAATGTAAATTTTGACTACTGTGGTTTCTATTAAAATAATATCTGGATGTTAATTTGTATTAAACTTTTTAAAATTAAATAAATGAGATTTAATTTTTGTTACTTTACTTTTGTAAATATTTAAATGGTTTACTTGTAATGTAAATATTTGTTTAACATAGACTTAACTAAGACCTCAATGTTTCAATTAAGAGTCCTTTGAGGCTAAGATGACTGCCTGTTCCATTTGCTGACCCTGGGTTGCCTTTCCATGAGTGGCTCTTTGACCTTTGTGGCCCTTGGCTGACCAAAAGGAAGCCATGTGACGACCGCAACTTTTTCCCATTAGACCTGGGTGGTGAGGACCCCAAGGGTTAGAGAGAGATGTGATTAATCTGAAATAGGTGCCTGAAAACCATTATTCATGTCAGATATTCAGAAAACTTTAAATCAATGTAAGTAACATTAGTAACTGACTATAGTGATTTGGTTGTTTTGTTTTCAAAAAATGTTATTTTTTAAAAAAAATGTAACTAGATGCATGTTCAATATTAGTATTAACGTAAAATATACAGTCTTGTTGTAAAATTCTAGACATATGTACATAGATTTCTGGCTGGCTCTATTAGTATAACATTTAAAGCAAGGAGAATGTAGTTTAGGCTTGGGTGGGGGTGGGAAATTGTTAACGTAATTTTTGGTTAGACTAATTCTTACATTGTTTGAAAGGGGGGTGGAGGGATGTAGGTTTAATTCCTAACTCCACTATATTAGCTAAAGTACAGCATCTGCTTATCACATCTCAAGGTGGATATGGTTATAGAAGAAGTGGAAGAGATAAGTATGGGCCTCCGACCCGTACTGAATACAGATTGATCGTTGAAAATCTGTCAAGCCGTTGCAGTTGGCAGGATTTGAAGGTAAGTGGTGTCTGGGCTACTGCCAGTTCTGATTTAGTGATAGTGCAAACATAAATTGAAGTCTTAATTCTTGCTATATGATCCATACCAAAGGAAATAGATATTTGTTTCCCAAAGAAATTCTTTACAGTTTTTATTTGAAATCTTAATGCAGTATGCTAAGTGCAGTTATGAGCTTGAGCATGACGTGTTCACTGTCTATGCTCTTTTTATTACCTATATTACATTACCTATTAAGTATAGAAAAATGCTTCCAAATGAACAGAAGTCTATATCAAATCTCACGCATGACCTCGTTCTTTTAGAAGCTATTCAGAAAAGCTAAGAGCAACTGCTTCTTTGGGGCGCTTGTTGCAGTGGCTTGCTCTTCTTTTTATGATTGGATCACTGTTCATTGGGGCATTTGAATTGGCTAGCCTACTTGTCATGGTTACATACAGGTCACTGGAATAGTTCTTTAACTCTAGGGATTCAAACTGTTCTCAAGTACAAGTAGTCCTTAACTTATAACCACAATGGAGCCCAAATTTTCTGTGGCTAAGTGAGACAGTTTAATGAATGTTGTCTCATTTTACGACCATTCTTGCCATAGTTGTTAAATGAATTGCTGCAGTTAAGTTAGTGACACAGTTATTAAGTGGATCTGACTTCCCTGAGTTCGCTTGTCAGAAGGTCAAATAGGGTGATCACATGGACCCGGAACACTGCAACCGTCATAAATATGAGTCAGTTGCCAAGCGTCTGAATTTTAATCATATGACAATTCAGATGCTGCAACAATCATACACTAAATATGAAAAATAGTCATATATCATTTTTTCAGTGCCATTGTAACTTTGAACATCACTAAACAAACTGTTGTAAGTCAAGGACTATGTACTTTTCTGGAGGAGATAAATATCTTTTTTGCAGATGCAGAGTAGCCCTCGGACAAAGAAACTCTTTAAAAAAGTAGCTATGTATGCATGTGTGTACTTTTCTGCCCCTTCAAGTTATAAATCTTGAACTTTTTTAGATTGCTTACCATGCATTTCTCTTGCAGGGCTGTTGATTACACCTTTATTGTAACAGTATACCCAGTGGTATTGTCTAGTCCTTGGGGTCTTGTTTCCACCTTGCAAACTCCAGCCTTTATAAGTACCTCCATTTCCCCCCCCTCTCCAATTGATTTCTTATCCTGTTCCGTCTCCTTTTAAAATTCTACAAAAATTCTACTTTTCCCTGAAAAGTAAGGGTGTTGATATTTTAGGTAAAATTAGCAATTATTTACAACACCTAGAAGTTGAGAGGTAGATATATAGAAATGAGAAAATCTTGATCAATAAATCAGTAATTCATTTTAGACATACAGATACTGCATCTGCATATCAGGACATGACCAGGTGTGCATGTATATATGTGTCTCATTTTTTTCATTTGCAGCAGTATCAGAGTTAGACAAAGATACTGAAACCCTGTATCTGTTCTTAGGATTATATGCGTCAGGCAGGTGAAGTAACATATGCTGACGCACACAAGGGGAGAAAAAACGAAGGTGTGATTGAATTCAAATCTTATTCAGACATGAAAAGAGCCCTTGAAAAACTGGATGGGACAGAAGTAAATGGTAGAAAGATAAGACTAGTGGAAGACAGGCCTGGGTCCAGGCGCCGCCGTTCTTACTCCAGAAGTCGCACTCATTCAAGGTAAGTTTGTTCATAATATCATACTTAATAGCGCAATAGTTCAGAATAGTTAATGAAAAATAACAGGATATTCACTTCAGGAAAAGCAATGAAGCGTTAAAAGAACTGAAATTGTCATAATGAGTTGTGTTGGTGATAAAGAAAAAGAGGTCTGGCTCAAGAGTAATGCCAAGTTACGAGCAACCAGGACAATCAAGTTTACACACATGGAATCTATATCTCCAGCCTCCATTTGCCATTGAGGCAAGCCATAGCCTTTTCATTTGAGGGAGCAGATAAATCACCTGTCTGAGGAAAGGGATGTATGCTCCTTTCCCAGAGGCATGGCTGTAAAGCTGCTCTACAGAGAAGCAGAAAATGGAATTTATATGGGGAAATTAAATGAACTGAAGATCTCTGTATGAAAGCTGGAGCCTGGTGAAACTGAACAACTTATGTTTTGAGGTCATCTTTTACTATATTGAAAATGTTGATACATTTTACTTTTCATTTACAAATATATAAATATGGTACAATCTTGCAAGCTAGAATCAGAAGCTGGATCCAACATAAGAATGGCAGTATCTCTTTGGCAGAACATATATTTAGGTTGTAAAATGTCACAAAACCATTGCCTGGCATGTTTAGATAAAATTTTGAAAAATAGCCTGGAAAGTTATCAATTATTGCAGAGAATAATAGCTAAGGCTGATCAATGACGTGTTTTGTTCAAGAGTTTCCTTCACATGTTCAAGTCAACACTTAAGTAGTACTGAGCAGCTTTTAACTCCATAGTATATCAGTTGGAACCCTTAAAGTGAAGGGTTCCAGATCATGCAGAAATATTTGAATGTACAAAAAATGGTTTTCACTAAAAGCATGGAAACCTGTCTATTAAATAATGCACAACTTTTCTTGAAGATAAAAAAGCAAATAAAATAACAGATTGGATCTTTCTCTGCAACGTAAAACTGTTGGAAAAGCCTTGTATCTTTGTAGTTTGAGTTGTAACAAAATTATTATCCAAATAACTTACTTCCTCCTGCTTTTTCTTATTCCAGTGATCCCTCTGACCACAATTGCATTCTCTTTTATTTCATCTATTTACATCTTTATCAAAGCTGCCTTTTGTTTTCCTCCTACACTTAATGAAACTAATCTTATCTCTGATATTAGAAGGCTTTACAGAGCCCCATTTGCAAAAAAAAAACTGTTAGGTTTCTTAACAATATATAGACAGAACTGTGCTGTCTCAGAAATGCTCTAGGGAGGTAGCGCCTTCTGTTGTACTGTGTTATGCAGCTTGAAAGGGGATTTCTGTGCCATGCTCAGCTGATTCTCTTGAACGCCCATGGTGACTTAACAACTGTGACACAATTGTATTACCTCCAGGTCTCGCTCTCGAAGCAGACATTCCCGTAAAAGCAGGAGTCGTAGTGGCAGTAGTAAAAGCAGCCATTCAAAGAGCAGATCACGATCCAGGTACAGTAAAGTTTAATTAATAGTGGACATAATTTAAGCTTATGCTCCAGTAACATGCATTCTAAATAAAGTTGGTAGTTTTGTAATAATTGCTCATCAGGAACAGTTTATATAGTATTATAATCAACAGTTATATGCCTTACACAGTGGGATGCAGGGGGTTATTAAGCATTTAGAATATAATTGAAATCCTAATTGTGAAAATTTAAACAAGTAGTTGGCATATTTGCAGTCTGAAATTTGAACTGTCTGAGATGTCTGCTGAATTACAAGATAAAGATTTGGCGTTTTACCAAATAATTGAACACCTATAAAACTTTTTACTTTTTTTTTTTCTTCTTGACTACCAGGTCTAGATCGCATTCCAGAAGCAAGAGCCGCAGTCGGAGCAAAAGTCATAGCAGAGGCCAAAAGGAAAAAAGCAGGAGTCCAAGCAAAGATGATAAAAGCAGGAGCTGCAGTAGAAGCGCTGAGAAATCTCGAAGTAAAAGTAAAGAGAAACCACAGGATATAGTTCAAAATGATGGTGACCATCAAGCAAAAAGCAGAAGTCCCAGCAAGGAAAAGAGTAAGAGTAAAAGCCGCAGTAGGAGTGGCAGTAAAGAGAGGGTAGAAAGGGAGGAAAGGAGAAGCGTAAGAGGCAGTCGGAGTAAAGAGAGAGAGAAGAGTGTCAGCAAGGGAAGGAGCAGGAGTAAAGAAAGGAGCAGGAGCAGAAGCCGTAGCAAGAGCAAGGACAAAAGGAAAGGTAGGAAGAGGAGCAGGGAGGCCAGTAGGAGCAGGAGCAGGAGTCACAGCAGAAATGAGAGAAACAAGAGAAGGAATAAACATGACAGCAAGTCTAGTAGCAAGAAGAAAAAGAGAGAAGATCAAGAGCGGTCCAGGTCCAGGTCTAGGTCCAGGTCCAGGTCCAGGTCTAGGTCTAGGTCTCGATCTCAATCCAAGGAAAAAGAGCGTATAAAAACAGAACCTGACCCAAAAGACGCCAAAGGCGAGGGTGAGGAAATGGACACCAGTTGTAGATCAAGATCAAGATCAAATTCCAAGTCTAAAAATGTCAAATCAGAATCTCGCTCCAGATCCAAATCAGTTTCAAAAACAAGATCCCAGTCGAAGTCTAGATCGAGATCTGCTTCTAGGTCACATTCTCGATCTAGGTCGCGATCTCGTTCCAGATCCTAAACTTGCTGCAACCCACATTTAGAGCTCTATGAGAAGTCTTTTGTACATGTTTGGTAGTTGTAGCACAAGTGATTGGAGTAGAACACATGTCACTGCTGTACATTTTTAATACCCCCCCCCCCCCAATGGTGTGTTTGTAAGTGTAAGTCCAGTGCTCCCTCTCTGTTGCACGTTCTGGTACTAGAGACCGAGGGCTTTCTTCAGGTACAGCGCATCATCCTAGATTTCCAGAACAGCCATAGAGAAAGAGCATTGCATTGATGGGCTTCTAAGATTGGAATGATGACTCCTAGGTAGGTATGGTAATTTCAACAATTTGCCCTTAAATTGATGCCCCTTGATGTATGCCATTTAGTGAAAAGTGAAAAGTCTTAAATTTCATAATACTTTTTTTTTTTGTTTCATATTTTGGACTTTCAGAGTATGTGAATAGCACAGTCAGGAAAATAGATACCTACAGTAAACTATAGGAAGGGAAGAAACAAAAGTAGAGCTCCACATTCTGGTATTGTGACAATATCCTTGTTTTATATTTTTTATTTTTCCCCATCTTGCAAAAGTACAGTGACCCCTGTTTCCATTAAATTTGAATAAAGACTATTTTTGCTTGACCGGTTGTTGTATTGCTTTTAAGTTTCACTGCTTTGTCCCCTAAAAAAAATGTGCAAGAGTTTCAAATCAATCATGCAGCCCATTATAGGCAGAATTTGCAGCAAAGACTTCTGACATTTAATGATTCAACAAAAAATAACAATTGTCCTTTTCCTTCCCAAATTCCTCTGCCACTTGGAGGGAAGGAAAAATATGAACTTGTGGGGAAACAATCTGTGTAATAATTGTAATTCAGATAAAGTTTCCCTCATATCCTCAACTTACGGATCTATCCATCTAGTTTCCTTAGCCATGGTATGGAAGTGATTTTCCCCTAATTACAATCCTGACAGGACAGGGTAGGATAGGGTAGGGTAGGAGGAGAGGAGAGATAGAATATAGGTAGGGGTAGGAATAGAACAGAACAGAATAGAATAACAGAATTGGAAGAGACCTTGGAGGTCTTCTAGTCCAACCCCCTGCTTAGGCAGGAAACACTATACCACTTCAAACAAATGGTAATCCAACATCTCCTTAAAAACTTCCAGTGTTGGAGCATTCACAACTTCTGAAGGCAAGTTGTTCCACTGATTAATTGTTCTAACTGATGTTTCTCTGCTTATCCCTGTGATTTGTACCCTGCCCTTCCATAAAAAAAATAGGGCAAAAAGCATGGAACAAGGTCACACGTCTGAAAAATCTTTCATTTCCTAGTAAAATTTATTTAATGAGTCCCAAAATTCCTAGCATTCAGGCTGTTCCTTTCTGTTAAAAAAGTCCACCTAAATGGGTTTTTTTTAAGGAACAAACAAATCCCAAACCTATTTTCCTTTGGCAATTTTTTGTTGTATGTAGCAAAGCCATTTAAACTATACAAACACCTAACTGCTCTGCAGCAGCCTTGAGTCTCCAGCAGCTGTTATCTTCAATTCCATAGGTAACTTCATTCTGTCTGGCAGCGCATTGAAATTATTTAGGAAAGCAAATAATCCTTTTGTTACATAAAAGCTTCCATTAGCAAGCTTAATTCCAATCATGTAAATTCATGCTCCATTATTCTATGGACCTTGAAATTTCCCCCTTCCCCCCAAATGGTTCATTTAATTCTCCAAGATTTTGCACTACCTTAATGCCTGAATTCATGGTGTTTCTCTCCTTAGTTATACATTCTAACATATGACCTAATGTTGTATACATATGGCCTTTGGATATATGTTGTAGCTGTCAAAAAAAAAGCCTCTGCATTTCCCCCAAGACAAGTTTATTGGGCTCTTTTCAAAGGCTGCTTCCAAGAGATTTGGGAAAAAGCAAGTACCCAGATTATGTTAAAGACTTGAAGCTATATCTTTACTAATTAGCAATTGGTCATGGTGGGTAAGGATTGTGGGAGTCAATGACATCTGAAGGACAACCCTGGAGAAAAGATTTCTTAAATTTCTATCTCATTTTTTCTGTGAGAATTAAAGGTGACTCCCTAATTTTCTCTCCAATACCACCCAGTGACATATATTGGGCTAAGAAAAGAGTGGTGGGAGGGGAGATACTGAATTTCAGGACTAAACGTGAATCAGTTACACTATATACTGTTATCTGTTTTCAGCAGACCTCAGTGGGATAACAAAAAAGGCTTAGATTTAAGGGAAATTTGGTCTCCAATGTGTTCAAAAGAGGAAAAAACATGGAAGACATTTACATTTGCCTGTTTATGCTGAACCTTGAGACTATAAACAATCTGATAAGAATTTAATGGCTTTTGTGAAGATAGATGTGAAGAACAAAACCTTATCTCTCTTAGCTTCAAAAAAAAAAACCCTCAGAAAAAATATTCTTTGAGAAAATATTTGTATAATTCGGGAAAGGACAGCAATGAAGCTATGGTTAAGTATTGAAAGATTTATTTTTCCCTCTTCGTGGCTAAAAAAATCTGAAGAGAGGAAAAAATAATACTTTGCTCATATTTCCACCTAGTGGTGGAAATCAACATTTTAAAAAGTACATGTCTGTTTACTTTGTGCATCTTGAATATTCAAAAGCACCCGGTAAGTTTGCTTTTAATGGTTGTAGGAAGTCGGCACTCATCCCTCTCCTAGAAGAATGAAATTAGGAAATATTAAAAAGACAATATTATATTTCCCTGGATGAGAAATGGAGAAACATGTTTTAAAGAGGAAGCAGCTTCCTGCCTCCCCCCCACACCTATGTCAACGGGACATTAAGGCCTCAGTCAAGCTTACTCATTCCCCCCACCTTTGTCAATGGACCATCATCTGCAACACAATAGGACCCATCTAGCAACAGAAACTCACCACATGGCACCTGGGAAGGTTACATCAGCCAGCAAGGCTAGCTAAGACCCCCCGCCCCCTGGGAAATCAATCAGGATACATTTCTTATACAGGAACAGGAAACTGTGGTGGGGCACAACAGCATAAAACTAAGGCGCACCCAGCATCTCACCCGTTTTTTCTGTTCAGGAATTCAAACCCTGTGATCCTGTCAACCATTAAACCATCTTTCCAAGCAGTCTCCATATTTCCAGTGTCTTTTTCTCCACTTGGAACTGAACCCAGATGAATATTTCTTCCAACATGGTCTAAAAATTAAATGATATTTTGATGCAATAGAGTTAAGATTCTGTCTGCTACCATTTTCATTCAGGAACAAGGCAATTTATGTGAGAAAACATCTTCAATAACACAACACAAGATTTGGATCTGGAGGTTTTTTGTACACTTGATTAGCAGAAAATAAAAAGTGCAGAAATTCAACTTGTTCAGCTTTAAAGCTCTAGTAGCAATACATAAGTTCAGAACTCTATAATCCAATTGTTCAGAAGTAGTTGAAGTCCAATAAGCCTCAGGAAACTGTTGACAAATCTGGTGTGTTTCTCATTGTAAGAAGCAAATGCAAATCGTAGAAGCATGTACAAAATGCAAAAATTTCTTTCAGAGCATTTTGAGTCTCCTGAATGCCAGGAGAATAGAAATGTCCCACTCATTTTCTTCTTTCTCTCACCACTAATGAAGGCCTGAGAGCAAACAAAGTCTTTCACACCAACTCCCAATTTGATAAGGCAAGGTTGTAATATTTGGGAACAAGGATCTAAGCAAGGTGGCTCAGTGGCTAAGACGCTGAGTTTGTCAATCAAGGTTGGCAATTCAGTGGTTCGAATCCCTAGCGCCGTAAAACAGTGAGCTCCCGTTTCTTGTCCCAGCTTCTGCCAACCTAGC
>JANHFM010010389.1:47881-62310 GCA_032468115.1 Grayia smithii | reverse complement strand
CACCCTTTTTTCCCCTTCCATCCAGAGATGTCCGATTCTCAAAGACTGCCTGGACAAATCCCTGGAATTTTGTTGGACAGGTTTTCCAGAAGTGGTTTATCATTGCCTCCTTCCTAGGGCTGAGAGAAAATGACTGGCCTAAGATTACCCAGTTGGCTTTGCGCCTAAAGCAGGGCAAGAACTGATAGGTTCCTGCTTTCTAGCCTGATGCTTTCTTTAACCCGAACACCAAACTGGCTCTCATCCAACTCTAGTCCTAAACTAAAATCCAAAATATACTGGAAGGATACTGATAGGCTTATTCCATTGTACCTTGCCTCAGTGAAATTACCTTGGTGCCACATTGTGAACCCACCCAGCAAATTAGAACTATGAACTATAGTTATGGATTCACGATGTGTGAATCCAAACCAATTGTAGGTATCAATTATTAAGCAAATCGCAGCTTAATGACATGTAGTTCTACCGGTATCATAGCTTGATCTTTCACAGTATTTCTTTCAAATGTGAGTATATGTAAGGCCCACTATTATTTAATTTTTGTGCAAGCGAATTAGTTTTTTTTTAAATTTTAACACTGCTTGACACAGATATGGGTCTTATTTCATCACTGCAGCTAGATATGAAATTACAATCTGGATGGAGTATATTGCAAGACAGACATTTGTTTATTACGTATATTTCAAAGTCAGTGATGTGGACCAAACTCCAGAAATTGCATAGAATCAGGAAATTGAATATCGTGGAATCTATTCAGTCAAGTACTTGAAGCTTCCGTTTCTTATGGTGTGTGTGTGTGTGTTCGTGTGTGTTCACACGTGTGTAAGAATTCTCCATAGCAACTTTATTCTGAGACAATGAAATTTCATTTGAGCTTTAAAAAGTAATTTCCTAACATTGAAGTTTATTAGAACCAACGTTAAGATGTTTTGGCTCTTAAATTCTTACTTGGTAAATTTTATAGTGCAGCAGTTTTGAATAATCCTGGTACAATGCCATGCATTTTAGCATGACTATTTGCATTTCTTCCCGATACATGTTGTTTGTTGCTTTGAACACAAATGAATATTCCTCTTTTTGAAAAGAGTGTTTTGTAAATGCCAAAAAGGTATATAAAAAAAATACAGAGATGAATTCTAGGCGCTGGAATTCCAATATATCTGGGAGTCATATGGTTACTTTCAAAGTTTGGAACAGGCTCCCTCTGCTGATGCCGCAGCGTAAAACATTTGCCTGAGCCCTGACTTGCGGATATCAAACTGGAACATCAAAGAGGCTGATAGAGCACATTCCACGAATGGGCCACTCAACCTAGTCACTGCTCAATACAGCCGACACAGATTTTGTACTGTTCCCCGATTCTGCATCCTGTTATGGAAAAACTTGCTTACAAAAAGCAGCTTTCCATTCAGAAGAATGCAGGAGAGCAAATGTTATTTGCAACTAATAAGTGCAAATAAGCATTGTTTAAGCTTCACACAACTGCAGATCAACTTGATAGGGTCAATTCCCGAGAACATATCCTGGAGGTTCTCATGGTCATTCTCAGAATCGATTGAGCACAAAGGAGAGAGCCCGCAGGTGTGATGGTTCCCCTTCTCTAACGTAGGATGACTTTTCCTCTGATTCCGCAATTTGCTGGGCATTAGAGACAGCAGAGTTTGTGTGGACGAGAGAGCTGAGGACGTACTTGAAGCAAGATGACAAGACTCATGGTCCCAAGGCAGATTGCTTGGAGGTTTCATTGCTCACTCCACGGGTCACCATCAAAGGTTATATTCTCAACATGATAAAACATGATTTACTAAGCTGGGTTCATACAACATGAACTAACAGGTTGGCTTACCGCAGTGTGTGAGTTCAACCAATGTTGTGCAAAAGTTAACAGCAACTTGTTTTTAAAAATATACAGTAAAGTCATTGTTTAACAGATACTTAAACTACACATTTTGGGCTGCATATGATGAACCAAATAGTTGGAAGAATTAAAGTTTCAGATGGCATATTTCAAAAGCTTCAGTCTAGATAATCTGGACAAAGTACAGCTTTAATAAGTGACAAGAGCATCATTTTTTTACCTGAAAATTTATTGAAAAATGCAATACAAGATTGAACACATATCTAAATGCTACATCTAATTTTTCTTTAAACTACAAAAGTCCAAAATAACAACTACATAAACTATAAAGATTTGCTAATTGTTTATTCTGTTCCTACTTTTTTAAAAAGAACGAACTATTCTATACAATTGTCTTAAAAAAATTTACAAAGCTCCTTCATATCTGCAGTGAAATAGTGTGATTTAATGTGTAAAAAAGAGAACCAACACCCCCCATAATTAGAATACATTTTTAAAAAACTGCCCCTTGTATGAAAATGGAAAAAAATCACAGTTTATGAATCCCCAACACCCCCTTGAGTCCCCAAAGTTAATTTGTACTTTAATTGCTGGCAAGTGAAAATCTATTTTTTTCCTTCTAATTTGACCAATTTGGATACTGCTGCTCTTCCTTCTGTACACACATTCATAGATAAATAGCTTCCATTTACTATACAGTTAAGAGAGTTTCTAGATAATCTCATAAATGGGGAAGGAAATAACTGGGAGCATAGTCATTTCATCATTATAAATAAATAGACTATATTTTATTTACTGCTCCAGTAATGGCAGTGCTGGTCCCCAGAAAACGAGAATGCTAGAAGCTGGTTTATTTTGTGATCTGTTAAGGTAATGGTGGCAGCTCTGAGATCGTGAGTACAAACAGCCTACAAATGCTTTTCTTTCTCAAAACATGAAAATCCCTATTGTCTGTGGCAGACAGTTCAGGACACGTTGCTGGTACCCTAAAACTAAATTGTTTTCATTGTGTCTGATATGGAAAGTTAAATTAGCTTGGCAAATGCATTATAGAAGGATTTATTAGCTCCTTTTTAAAAAATTTCTCCAGCATGCTTGGCTATACAAAATAAAATATTGCTCACTTGCGGGATATAAGCAGCCAGGAGGAAACAAACTCACAACTCTTGTTCAGTTACAAAGGCTGCCAGCAGGAGTGCCAATTTATAAGCTCAGGTGGTAAACAGAAACCGCCTTCACAGCAGAGAGTGGATTTACACTGCATGCAGGAAGGAATTTCAGAAAAGAAAATAATCCCTATGTGGCAGCAGCCCCAGGATTCACATTCCTAAGAGGTTTAAAAGAGGACCCTTAAACTCTTTCAGCCTTTGCTGGTGCAAAGTTTAGTTTTATCGTTTTTGGACAAGAGGAAATAAAAGCTGGCGGGAGTTGTTGCACAATTAGACTACCAGTCAAAGGAAGGTGTGCATATGCATATTGTTAAGGGGTTTTAAATGTTTCATTACAATAATCAGAAGCAGAATAACATAACATGAAAACAGCACAATCATTTAGATTTATCGGGGGTACCTTGGCAACTTGAAGATTTGTGGACTTCAACTCCCAGAATTCTGGGGCCATGATTGGAATTCTGGGAATTGAAATCCACAAGTCTTAAAGTTGTCAAGTTGGACACCCTGATGTAAATCATCTTAATCTGCAAAAATATAAAGTTTTTCTTGCTTTATAATGTTTTTATCTTCTGGCATACTCAGAGAAAGGTGGAGATCTTATGCCTGGCTATGAGAAGGAAAGCAGAACTTTTATTAAACTCCTGAGTTCAATTGCCTTGCTAATAAATATATACAAAAAACAAAACAAAAAAAGTAAATTTGAATGACCTTTACTTTTCTTTCTCTCAGGAATATGGCTGTCTTGTTGCCCAGTTGCAATCTATCCTTTTATCCTGGAGAATAGGTTTTCATCTTTTCCATTCACGTGTCCTGTGATTTTGAGCATTTCTTGAAACTAACATATTCCTAAGTAATATTGAGAAAAACAATCCTAAATACTTACACCAACCGATAAATGAACATTTTTTGCTTCTGATTATTGTAAAAAGAGGCAAGTAATGACATAATGCAGATATACCACCCCACTTCTGACTTCCTTATTGCAGTCTAATGCAACACATTGCAGATTTTATTACACACTTTTAGTAAATAAGCTAAAAATCAGAGAAAGGAAAGTTGGGAGTCATCTATTCCACAACACAAAAAATGATGAATCGGTGAAATTAACCCTGATGCATGAATGAAAATGGAGGTCAAAAGGTAAGGCGGTAGAAAACTCTGAAAATGGGAGAGCAATAAATGTAAAGAAGGCCAGGAAGAGGTACAATCTGAAATGCATTCCCCTCATCATGTAAAGGTAATATCTTTTAATATGCAAGAATGTGCAGGTTAGCTAAACAGAGCAGAACATCATTGGCTAGCTCTCCATAGTGTACAAAAATCATGCTCAGTTACAGCTGGTGAAAGGGCAAAACCTGTCCTTAGAAACCATATAGAATACAAGCTTCATGAATAATAGAATTCCATAATAAATAATAGAATTCTTTCAAAACTGCTTTATGTTTTGAATAAAAGAGCAGTAAAAGCAGCAGAAATATTAGTATTTTGCACCAAAGTGTACCAATCAGTTGTCTTCCACAATAAATAGCTAGTTTTGTAATAAATATATTAAGTCCCAGAGTTTATTCTAGTTCAGTGTAATATTGTTAGGAAGCTTACTTACTCTACTGCTTTCACAATTATTTTCATTAATTCTATTACAACTCAATCCTATGTTTATTTTCCTGGGGGAGGGGGGGGATCAGTTTCCTAATGGGCTTCCCTCTATCATAAATCAACAATCATTGGAAACATGATGTAATGTCCAGGGCATATTAAAGCAAAACTGATCAAACAGCATTCCATCTCAAAACATTTCTAAAATGTTAAAACACTTCATTTTGAATGTAAAATTGTGGTTTCAAGCTCAAATGGGATGTCTTGTATTCAAAATGTTTCACACACCACTACCTTTAAATCTTTCAATCCTAAAATATTGCTACTGACTCTTTAATCAAAATGCACTCACATTTGAGGGGGAAAGGAACATGCAATATGACAGGGTAGCATTATTCCAAATAGTAAATGAAAGCTTTTATTTACTGAAATTTGAGTTCTTCTAAGAAAAGGCAGAGCTGTTTCTTGCATCTTTACAGATCCTTCACATATTTTAGGAAAAAAGAACCATCCAACTAAGTAATGGTCTATTTTTGAAAGGTGGAAATTCCAAATTGGAATAATATGCAGATTGCAATACACACAGAAAAGTGAAGTATTTTGAAAAAGAGTAGTCCTGTCTTTTGCTTGAAAGTAATGTAAAATCAGTATTATCTTTTTTTAAAAAAAACAACCCCCCCCCCACTGACCCCTTTCATAAATTACTTATTGCTCTTTCTCTGAAAATATTCCCCAGGTGGTACATACCGTAACTTTCTATGATGATAATACATACAGTATTAAGGTGCCGAGGGCAGCAACCAATGCTTAGTTCTATTCTTTCATTCCAATGTTAACAGTGAAAAAGCTAAGGGTGTCATTTACTAAATAGAACTACCTCTGTTCGTGGGTTGTTGTTGTTTTTGAGGGAAAGCAAGTTCTTTTTAAAGAAATCCTAATTGATCTAAAGCAGGGGTCCCCAAATTTGGCAGTTTTAAGACTTGTGGACTTCAACTCCCAGAATTCTCCAGCCAGCTTCTGGAAGTTAACATCCACAAGTCTTAAAGCTGCCAAGTTTGAAGACTTCTGATCTAAAGGAAACAAGGGAGAAAGGTACAGCACCAGTGCACCATGGTTAGGGTTGCCCCCAAGAAAAACGACAGAGTACTGTCTTCTGATGGAAATTAATATATTCCCTCTCCAAATAACTTTTCACTGAGGAAACAAGACCCTATTCTGACTGATAGCCTTCGATACCATCTTCATGAAAGGAATGCCAGATTGTCTTTAACAACTGAATAGGAATTACACCCCTTATCCAGATACATTGCCAGAGCTCTAAATGTAGCTTTTGTTTAAAAAGGTATGATTTTAAATCTTTATTTGCCTCTTGCCCCCCCTTGCACAAAAAAAGCAAAAAAACAAAACCCTCCACCCAAACCTACAAATGACTATGGGGTTTTAAAAAAACAAAACCAACCACCATGATAAATCACAGCCTAACTTAATTGTGCTCAGGGTCTCTTACTCTTAAACTCATAGTTTAATAGGATTACAAGGAACACCTACCAAGGATTGTGAAGCAAAACATAGGTGGAGGGAGAAAAGAGCAGGTGAGAGTTGAATGCCTTACCACAATTCATTGAAAAGCTTTACAATTCACAGTATAAAAAAGCAACTTCCATTGTCCCTGAACCTAGGCAACTACTGAATTACTTATATAAACACCAAAACCTCCGGATATGTTCAAGCATCTAAAGACAGACATATCCACAAAAGCGAAGGAAAACCACAGGCCAAGTAAGCTGTGGTTAGGATACTCTGGACATTTTATAGATCAACCAATCAAATTAAAGTTTTGCACACAGTGATTGTTCTGACAAGGGTGGCTACTTCTAAGTCACTGATATGCCATACGGTAACCTATTTAAAAGGTAGGAGAGAATGCAAGCTATAGGAGGAACAGAAAGGTGAATATCATCACACTTAAAGGCAACATTTTTGATAAGCCCTGTGTACTCTTTTTGACATCTTAATACAGTTTCAGAAAATGGCATAGGAAAAGGAAATGAAAAAAAATATGATTTTTTTTCTTAAAAAAAAAAAAAGCACATCAGCACATGTAAAATATGGCAAATTGTCGGTCACAATATTAAAAACAATGAAAAGGGACATATAGTACTAAAGATAATCCCAAGTAAACATCAAAAAGGATAACTTCCTAACGATAAATGATAGAATGTGTGATTGAGAATAAATCTGGCAAGTTTGAGGTCATGGTGTTCGAAAGTTCCTTTGTAGTTCTGCTGGTATGTCTTGGGTGGCCTTCAAAGAATGAAGCAGGCATCACCTAGGAAGATACAAATTCCTTAATGAAAACGGACACACATTTAATATCTTACAAAAATGTTTGTGAACTCCTGATATTCTGCAAATGGGACAGTATGCATCAATTATATAACATTTTCAAATAATTGATTAATATTCATCTTCACTGGAAAGTCTAAGCTTTTTATAGCAACATAGAAAAATGCAAAAATATACAATACATAAACAAAAAGCCTGAACTAAGATATCATTGGTTCAAATAATAATAAGACTTAGCTGGCAATATAAGCCATCAAGGAAAGGCCAAGACAAATAAGCAAGTCTTCAACAATAGAAAGACCATTCCATATTCTGGGCAGCACAACTGACAGTGTCCTTTGTGTGATTGCTGAATGAATATGATGAAAGCTGTGGCATAGTAGGAAAGATGTTTTCTATGAAAAGCTAAATCCATGAGCCATGGTGGCGCAGTGGATAGAATGCAGTATTACAGACTAACCCTGCCTACTGCCAGGAACTCAATCCTGACCTGCTCAAGGTTGACTCATTCTTCATCCTTCCAAAGTCGGTAAAATGAGGATCCAGATTGCTGGGGGCAATATGCTGAGTCTGTATACTGTTCAGAGAGCGCTGTAAAGCACTGTTGAGCGGT
The DNA here is from genome assembly GCA_032468115.1 of Grayia smithii. Taxonomy (NCBI): domain Eukaryota; kingdom Metazoa; phylum Chordata; class Lepidosauria; order Squamata; family Grayiidae; genus Grayia; species Grayia smithii. The sequence goes on along the minus strand of JANHFM010010389.1, from coordinate 54,725 downwards.
GTATAAGTGCCATAGCTAAGTGTAACTGCTATGTGAAATAAATACATGTTACTAAACATGTACTCAATTTGCTCAAATACAATATACACATTTGCTCAAATGTGTCTAATTATGAGAACATTCAGAATATGAATGCTGAAGTGAGAACATAGCCATGTTATATTTGAAAAAAAGTATCAATAATGATCAATCATATTTGCCTTCCTTATGATATTATGTGCATAAGTGTTTCAAGGTAAACTATCATGGTTAACTTTCTATTTTATAAGATGTTTTAACTTTAAAAACCAGCTTTTTATTATATCATTACTTTGGATCTTTTTTCTTACTTTTGTCTGATGGGACACAACTGCAGAACGATAGGATAAAAAAATATAAGTACATAAAATCCATGTGCCTGAAGGTTACATGGAGGCTACCTGCCTAGATGTTTGCTCAGAAATGGCACTGGTCTGTTGCAATGCATACTCAAATCCAGAAAAATCCCACCCCCCCCAAAAAAGCCCCTAGGTTCCTTAAATTGACCATAGGATCATTCTTCCATGGATAACATAGTTCTAAAATCTAAAGGTTTAAATCAGAATGCTATGCTCGGTCAATACATGGAGTTAAGGATGCTTCTTAGCACAAGGGCCCAGTTCTTGTTCACTCGTGCATGAAACAATTCTTGACTACCTATATAGCTCTCGGGCTTTAAATGCTGGCAAGATAGCTCACTCATAAAGTGGTGCCTTGTTGAGAAACATTAGCACTGATCAAAAGGAAACAGGAGAAAAAAATACTCTTAAGCTACAAAAAAATCCCATGCTATTTTGGTCTTTATGTACAACTAAATCACCATCAAACATTATGGCAGGTGAAACGAATGTGTAGCATAAATAATCCATAAAAAGAAACACACAGACAATTTCTCAAATTAAATGGTGTGCTGAGGTTTCACTCCCAAGTTGTACATTATCTCCGTACTGCACTGGGAAGAACATGAATAATTAATTTATTCTTAGCTTTATCCGAGGACACTTCTCTACTAATTTCAGGTAACTTGCAATGGATGCCCACAGTGATTAAGATGTCTACTGCAGGACTGAACAACGCAAGTCACTGTGAATGCCCTTTTGGTATCTTGAACAGGTCACGCCAGTTGCCCTTTTCTTAAAGTACAGATTAAAAAATAATTTGAAAAAGTAAGAGTTTATTAGAACTATATAAAAATTAAAAATATGGACAAGGTAAAAGGTCATTGGTGAATTTGAAACATTTATTTTAGCCCCCTTTAGTGTTGTTTCTAACGGCAATAGCACCCAATACTTTTTAAATAGTTTACTATAGGTTTCTCTAGCCAATTGGTGGTGAGTGGACTGCTTATCATAGTGCAGGAATAAGACCTGGCAGGCAACAAGAAGTACCATATGGTGTGATACTTGCAGGTCTTACGTTCTGCAGACCAAACCTATTTAATTCTAAACATTTAAACATTACTGGGAGGCTAAATTTCAAGGGTACTTATGATACAATTCACAATTCGAGTCAGAAACAGGCTACTATTTTAAACATTCTCATTTCTATTATGGTTGGATTCTAACCCCAATATATGTCCATTTTAGCAGCAGTTTGTTCCTGTAAAGATTTACTATAATGGATTAAACTTGAGATATCAAGAACAGGAAGCTTCTTTAAGACTCCTGATAACAATCCTTATTTATGACTAAAGTTAAAATGTTTTATGAAGTGGTGCTAAAAGGGAACTTACCTGGTATAAACTATTTATTCTGCAATCTCAGTCTCCTGATGAACGACGACCTTGGTCACAGACATATCTGGATGTTGCTCCTTAGCTTCTTTGATGGCCTGAACAAGAACCTGAAGAAAAAAGAGTATTGAAGTACACATTATTTGTGTGCTGCCTAACTTAATTTGCAGCCTGACATCCTATGGAATGGGGGGAGGGGCTCAACCGATATTATTTTACAATCAGCCTGATCAAGTTTAACACTTGAGGATGACTATGTTAGTGCTATCATAGCAATACTTTATCCAAGTGTTTTTTCATTTCATTTTAATTATATATGTAACAAAACAGCTTCAGGTTTGTGAATGGCATCTTGTTATCTGTTATCCCCTAGAAACATTTGAATTGAGTTTAAAAGATTTTCAATGCTTCAAAAATAACTTCAGAATCTGAGTTTAAAGTTACTCTTCTATTGTTAAAAAAACCCCTCCTTCCATTATCAATAATTACAACAATCTCTTACTTGATCATGATCAATGTCTGTATCTCCTGTGATGACAATTCGTTTTTCAATTCGTGTTTCTGAAATTCCACCTTTTACAGTCTGTCATGAGAAGACAAATATTAATATTAAAATTAAACATGAAACAATGAAACAATAAACAATGAAAAAATGATAAAACCTAGAGATTTTAATTATTTTTAAAAGAGAAATGTAATCAATTTATTAAATAGGAAGGTAAATAAAAATCTAGTTCATAGGTAGCATTAGTATAAACTTGTATCATCTTTTGAACTTTCCTTCTCATAATTCTTCTCATAAATACAATTATAAATAAATAAATAAATAAATAAATAAATATGATTTCATCATTTTCATTTTTTTTACAAAATTTAGAATAGTGAATCAAATGTCCCATTCTTGCAAACCACAGGAAAGTTGCTTTACAAAATATAAAATTAGATTATAAAGAGCATAAAAATGATTTTAAAAGTTAAGTTAATATAACAGATTCTTTTTTAAAATGTCTGGAAATAAAAAATATTTAGTCAGAACTCAAGCTCAAACTAAACTAAAAAAAATGCTTTGGTAAGAAAACTTGCAATTCCTTGATTCTCAATTTTAATGTAGACATAATTTGAGGCAAAGCCTTGCTTTAAAACTCCATATTACAAGATACATTTGTTTAACTTTTTTTTTTCTCTGTGGTTTCTAACATTGGCTAAGCAGGTTTCCCCAACTTCACTATAAATACCAGAAGTTCAAGTATCAAAACAGATTCGTTCTTTGTATGCAACAAAACTTTCAAGAGGGCATCTGTAACTCAGAGTACCAGTAAGTCATACCGTCTGACTCTTAGTGTATTTTTTTTTAAACTTTATATCCATTACCAAAAGCTGTAAAACAAAAGGCTAACGAGCTCATTCCAACTTCGTAACTATTAATGTAGCCAGGGAAAAAACTTAATGTAGCCAAGGAAGTAAGATCCTCTTGAATAAAATATTATTTTATTTCTAACACAACCACAATCATCAAAACACAAGTTTTTCTGATCTGCAGCAACACTGTCTTATAACAAAATAGTGCTTCTGTGTTCTGTGCATTCTACTGCCCAATCCTGCAAGGCACATAGAAAGTGAAATTTACGCATGTATTTTTTTTTTTTTTTGACATGCATGCAGCTTATCAATGAGACCAAATACTTGTTTAGCAGTGGTTTTACCTTTGTTATCTGTGTGGTCGTAGTGCTGCTGGTGGTCTCTGAAGTGATAGTCTGAGCAGTTAGGAGAACTCCAGGATCTAAATCCCCACTTCCATCATCAATCTAAGGCAGAAATATATGGAAGAATAAATGACTTCCTTGCCCACCTACAGTGAGTAACTCACCTGGCAGGAAAGACGACATTCATAAAAAAGAAAGAAACTGAAAGACTGCTTCTAAGTGAAAAGAGATAGCATTAGCTAATCAACTACTGTATACATATGGGACACTAAGAACAACATTCTGGATCAGACAAGGCCCATACCAATTTAATCCAATCCTCCCAGTAAACAATTAAATGCCATAGGAAGTTTACAAACAGGACCTTGGTGCAACGGCATCTTCTCAAGGATATGTTAGTAAGAGCTGCTCAGCTCCCCGCAGTAATAAATTAGCAATTATGATTAAATTCCATTTCTGTCCCACTTGTCTATACAATGAAAACTGTACTTTTAAAAATCTTTTGAGATGTTTTTTCAAAGCCGTAATAAATTTCCTTTTGTTGAACGTATACCGTTTTCTGCTTAAAGGAGGACTGTTTGTCAAAAGCATCCAGTTTACATATTTAGGTTGAGAGACCAGATTTACCAAGCATATTTGCCTTAGGGGGAAAAAATGGAAAGCACTTTGCAGCTACAAAAATAATAAGAAAGTCTATTTTTGGGTAGATTTTTGAAAAAAGCTTCCCATACATCTAGCTCCTTCTGGTACCATCCAACATGCAACTTATCTTAGTGAGAGTATACACTGGGAAATTTTTAACTCAAGAGTACAAACTACCAAAGATGACGGACATCTTTTAAAAAAAACAAACAAAACCCCCCCCCCAAATTCTGGGGCTATTACTTATGTTTCCAGGATCCACAGCAGTTGTCCACAAATAATGGTTCTGGAGAGCAATATACTCACAAATCTCCTTCATCACTGTGTAAGTCAGCTCAGCTCTCAGCAGAGACTTGCCTAATTCTCCTAATTCAGGGCTGGATATCATTTGGCTAGTAAGCACCACACTCAAAAGATTTTTCAGGAAACTTACAGCCAAAAAAGTGGCCTCATCAGGCATGGGAGCAGAGCTGTTTGAGGATTCTGGAGATGGTGTTTGTAAATGTGGTACACCCAATTAGATCTTACATTATCATTTTCATCCGTTTCCCACTTCAAAAGGTTGGGAGACTGTATTGTCTGTTTTTCAGCAATCATGGCCAGAAGGAGCTCTGTGGACCAAAGTAGGGGAACTCATACAATTCTGTTTCAAAAAAACATGACTTTTTCTGATAGAATAATGATATTTCTCACAGCAATTGTCACAAGTGGAATTCCCTGCAGGAACCAAAACATCCTACTGAAATAAAATATTTGAAGTCTTTTAGATTAAAAATTATGAATGAAACTGCTTGGATTTTCTAGCAATCGTACGAAATATTACAATAAAATCATAACACTAGATGTGAAGCAGCCTACCTGTGCAGCTTCGTAAGTTATAGTCTTGGTCTCTGTGTGGACAATTGGAACATCTTTAGTTGGAATTTCACTTTTCACAGCATTAGACACATCAGAGATGGTAACGGTCTGAGTTTTCACAAGAGGGGGCTACAAAATAGTTTCAAAGTAAAGTACATTTAGTCACCTTATATGAATATTACTTAACAGAATTCCAATGCGCAACTTATAGTCGCATCTTGAACTCAACTATACATCACAACTGTTATGTTGTTTGCACTCATTTGCAGAATCATGAAAATTAAGATGAAATGCAATGATTTCATACATTTTAAAAATCTGATTGGCCAAATAATGGAAATGGATTCACTTCAGTGATCAATATTAATATTTGATGAGAAATTTAATCACAGACATCTACATATATACCACCATATATGTGCTCTACCATATAGGAAGAATACCATGATTTTTTACATGCCACAGTATTTATTTATTCAGAAACTAGCTGAATTTAAATTGAATGTAGGAAACCTACAGAGAGTGCATAGGCAACACCTGCAGTTTGAAATGTGAAGTCCACCAGTTTATATTAAATCAGTGCCAAATCACCATTTATGGGTATTCAAGTATTAAGAATAACAGGAAAAGAAAAATCAGCTGTGCCACCACCTGATAATTAACTCAAAGAGAACATAATGTTAGTAAGAGGACCGCATAACCACCATATCCCTTTGCATACCCAAAGTATCACCTTATTATTAGATTACATCTTTAGGTTTTTTAGCAGATAGGATTAAGGAAAAAACACTGAAGCAAGCAAGCAAAAAAAAATTACAATAAGCTAGAGGAAAGTAGTATTTCCAAATATGTTGACTCTAGACTTTGTTGTAATGAATAAAATATTAGCATTAATAATTAGTACTTAGCTTTTCTGATATATTAAACATCTTTAGCTTTTTGAATTTCCCTTTCTTTGCATGAATCAGGAAAAATTGTTTAATTAAGACATGTCAATTTCAGATAAAGATGAAGAAGGGAGTAATAATTTATATAGACAGTATGAAATTGAATAACTGTTTAGTTTTCAGGAATTACTTCAGGACATCAAAAATTAATCCTTCTTCATGGATATGTAAATATGCTTGCTCCAGTGTTCGCAAAGTGACTCAGAAAATGTAGCACAGGCGTTTGTAAAAGATATTCTATGTTCACATTTACTACCTGGAAACAGCGAATGAGAGCAGGAAATTCATGATCAACATTTGGATTGTAATATTCTCCATTTAGCTCTCTAAGTGGCTTGTTGGTAAATTTTGTTTCTTCAACACCACAGGCTTCCTCCTCTTGCTCATGGAGGTACAATGGAGGTGAAACAGGGATTACAGATATTTCCACCTCCGCCTGTTTAGAATCCTCAGCTTCCTTTTCCATATTTGAGCAAAATCCCTTTTCACACCTTAGATCTTCCTTGCTCTCAAGAAGAGCAGTGGCACCCTCCTCTTTCTGCTCCTTGCTGCTTATTGAAAAAGGGTCTGATTCGTGAATTTGTGTAGACGCCAGTGTGGTTGACATTTGGCTCTCACTAAAGCCTACTGAATGCTTTGAAACCTCCCATTCAAAGTGAGAGGCAATATTTTTCCCCTCTGTCACATCATCTGCATCCTCTTTGAAGGGACAGTCACGCACACTCTAAAAAGAAACGAATACACAAAAAAGGCCAGACAGAATTAGGAATAGAATGCACTTCATCTAGAAAGAGTGCAAAATTTAGAATAAGACTTTGTAGGGCCTGTGTACACTATTACAATGGCTGAAGATGAATAGTTCAAGTGCATTCAAAAAGGCTGTATTACAGTAGTGGCCAAAATTGTGGAAACCTTTTGGGAAATACACTTTTCCCAAAAGGTTT